>APFE031437746.1:135922-163458 GCA_000404065.3 Pinus taeda
AATCAGCTGACCTTGTTCCTTTAGGTAGTGAAGCAACACTTTTAGGGACTTAGGAGCCCTTAGTTTATGGACATTTATGATTGGGGTTGAAGTGCCCAAAAATGTCTATAACAGACCTATTTAAAGATGCATTTAAGAATCCTAACTTAATTTGATCATATCTCCTAAAATTTCACCACTCAAGATATGAAAATTGGAATGAAGGATCAACGAGATTTCCCCTCACTACGGTCGAAGTTCCAGCTTTTGTAACCTCCAAGAAGAAAATTTAGAATATAAATGCCAACATTACCTATTTAAAGAATAATTTAAGAAGGCTATCTTCCTCAACCAATGTTGTTACAAACTTATGAAAGCATATAAAAAGCTACAACCAAATAGTATAACAACTATAACCATGATAAATTTGTTGAATGGTAAATGCATGTACATATGAACTTGCTAAAAAGAGTAATTAAATAAGCATGCATAAGAGACTTATATTGAGTCAAATCTTTTGCAATCTGAAACTAAAGAAGGGTGAACCACTCTCCACCCAGCCATAGGCTTAGGCATGTTACAATATTTCTCATAGTTGGCCACCCTTGAGCTAGATCTTGATTCCTTGAGGAAAAAAATAAACTCATTGGATTAGTACAAAGTTTTTCAGACTACATTTAACATAAATGTGTAGGCCACTTTCCTCCACACATAAGAATCTCAGTGTTCAACTTTCTATTCCTTGACTAGGCCCATAGGAATTCACAAATGGCAATGCAGATTTGCACAACACAAGGGAATCCTTCTCTGATCTCTACAATTCCTCGACCCTCCCTTCTTTAGTGCTCTATGTGTTACACACAAATAAGACAACTCTTAGTCCTTAAATCCATCTAGTCCAAGGAAAAAAACTACAACATATTCAATTCTTATTACATTGACTATCACCAATTCTCATGCCAATTCGAATTTTTGAGTGAGAAAAGGGAAAAAAAAGTGTGTATGAGAAGAATAATGGAGTAATGCTCAAAATAAAAAGGCAAGAAGAAAAATCTTCTCAATATATTTTCTCTTTTATTTTTATAAACACACATTGACCCTTCATCTTCCCAACCTTTCAGTCTCTTGGGAAGAGTAACCATCACATCAAAGGGAAAAATTCACCCAAGGTATAATATCCCTCTTAAGTCTAGTTTTCCCCCTACCTAAGGCATCATAATCTATTGGTTGTCCCCTTTCTTCATCTCTAGCATTTTTATTAATAAAAATAAACATTACATCATATAATAGACTTTGACATCATAACATCAATGTTGGCACCCCAACGTTATATGTTCTTGATTACGTTACAAAATTTTGGGTAATGAAAGGGGTGTCATAGTTCCCCCCTTTAATGAACATCATCCTTAGCGTTCTACTATTTGTAGAACCATTCTATGTAGAAAAATGGTTAGGCCACTTTCATATCAACAACATTTTCCATGTCCTTAGTTTACACTTCCAGCAATGGTAGTGTTAGGTCCCTATAATACTAATGTAGGCCCCATATCGTTATTGTTGTGTCCCATAGAAGCCCACTATTGTTATTCTTGAACCCTTACATTATTATTTTTATGTAGGCCCTAATTATATTTTTACCCTTTAAACTCCTATATATACCAAGGAGGTCTTTCCATTTGAATCATCTAAGAATTGTTCATTTATGTAATGTAAAAGGAGGTTTCCCTCGAAGAGGGTTATTTTCAAGTCGTTGATCTATCTTTTATGTTGTTTTTATGACCTAGTTACATAAAATTTGGTATCATAACTTTGGATCCTAGAGTTTTGCTACTACAAACAGATCTTGGTTTGCTATATTTTCAGATATATGGTCCAATGAAGTTAGGGTTTTTGCATGCTCCAGAATTCAGTCTCAAACCAGTATACTGGGGATTCAGGTAGTACTCATAATTTTATTCATTGTAAGATAATATCATAATTTTATTCATTGTAAAACATTGTTAGTCGATTCAGGTAGTACTCATAATTTTATTCATTGTAAGTTAGCTAAGGATTTGAATTGCTTTATATATCCAACACCAGAGTGCCAAGTGATGGTTGCAAATGGAAGAACTATAAATTTCTCACGGAAGTGCCATAATATCAATCTAACCATGGGGGAATATGTATTGAATATTCCAATGCTTGCCACTCGAATGGATGTTGCGGATGTTGTATTAAGAGTCCAATGCTTATAATCCTTAAGGATAATAAAGTTTAATTTCAAAGAAATTTTCTTGATTTTTGTCTTGGAAGGAAAGGAAATTGAATTAAGTGGTATCAACTCAAATGGATGTTGTAGATGTTGTATTAGGAGTCCAATGCTTACAATATTTAAGGATAAGAACTTTTAATTTTCAAGAAATTTTCTTGATTTTTGTCTTGGAAGGAAAGGAAATTGAATTAAGGGGATCAGAGGAAAAATTGGGAAGATAATCAACTTTAATGGCATGCCAAAAACTTTTAAAGAAGGAATAACAAACAATTATGTTCACTAGATGTTCGAACATCTAAGTCATCAATTTCTCCAAATCTCCAAATAGTCCTTCAAAATTATTCCAAGGTATTTGAGGCTCCCAAAGCACTCCCACCTATTCATGATCATGATCATGATATTCACTTGATTCCAGGAAGAGTTCCTCCAAACATTATACCTTATAGATATCCATATGCCTGGAAGAGTGAAGTTGAACATATGAATACATAAATGATAGAGGTACGTATTATTCAACCTAGCTAAAGTTCTTTCTCTTCCCCAGTACTATAGATACACAAGAAGAATGGATGATGGTGTATGTGTCTAAATTATAGAGAGCTTAGTAAGATCAATATTAAAGATAAATTTTAATTTTGGTCATTGATGAATTGTTGGATGAACTAAATGGAACAATTTACTTCACCAAGTTGGATCTTTGCTCAGGATATCATCAAATTAAAATGAAGATAGAAGACATTACGAAAACAACATTCAGAACTCGTGAAGGTCATTATGAATTTTTGGTCATGCCTGTTGGCCTTGCTAATGCACCTTCCACATTTAAAGGTTTAATGAATTCCATTTTCAAACCCTTAGAAATTTTTTGTTTGTATTTTTGATGATATACTAATCTACAACAAGTCTCGGAAAGATAATGTTCAACATGTTGACAGGTTTCTAAAACAATTAGAGGAGAAACAATTGTATGAAAAACCCTCTAAATGTTTCTTTGGGGCACAGGAAGTCGAACATTTGTGTCACATTGTATCTCATGAGGTTATTAAGGTAGACCCTAACAAAATTAAAGCCATAAAGTGTTGAGATTTGGTAGCTTGGGAGGTACTCCAAGCCTTAGAGGTCGGGGTTTGGAGGTTGGATCACCACAAAAGTGCTTTGTGGGCTTGGAACCTAAGTTGTGGGCTTTGCACCCAAGAATGTGGGTGTGAATCCATGAGTATTTTTTGGAATGGGATGATTTGAGATGATAGAGGACCCCAAGAGAAACCGGGAGTAATGAAAATCACTCAAATCTAAGCTGTATAGCATGAAATATTAATTTTTGAAGTTAGTGAGTGGGTTTGGTAAGGTTGGCTAGGTGTTTATATGCCTTATGATAGGTTGTCAAGCCCACATGTGTGATTTGATTAAGCCCTAATATTTGGATATAAACATGAGGTGATTATGAGCTCATTTGACACATCCATGGGCATCAAACATCACTAATACATATATGAAATGGGTCGATCTAAAGATGAGGATAAGGCTTGGAAGAGAGGGATTGTTTTGTGCATATTTTTCCTTCTATTGCAAGTCTGAATTGTTTCAGAGAAGGCCACATTGCTTGAGGGTGATTTTAGGGTTGTTTTGTGGTGAAATTTGTGTGGGCAACCTTTGTTTTATTCAGTTGTAGAATTATGTTCCTTATAGTGGCTGAATCATTTGTTTGAGCAACCAAGAAGGGAACTATAGGCCTAATCTAAGGCTGTGAGATATGCTGAGTGAGTTAGAAAGGGATGGAAGGCCTAATCATAGGCTGATTTCTCTCTAGGAAGGCAACATTGAGGAACAAGAAGTGGACAAAGGTGGGTTGTAGCTGTTGAGGAGGGTTTTGGAGGAGAAAAGAGGAGTTAGAGAAGAATGTTATTAACCCTAACCATGACCATAACCTAGAAAAATTGAGCATACTTAAAACAAAGGTATGTGTTAGAGAATTTGAGGTTGTTTTGGTGCTAGGGAGGAGGTCCTAATTTGGACATTGTATTAGCCACTCATGGTTTCTTGGAGGGTAGCATGGGAGTGGACCAAGAGGAGCCTAGTACAACACCTTGATGGACTAAGGTGGCTTCTAGAGGAGGAAAATTTATAGAGATCAAGGTTTGGCTAGCCAGAGGAGTAGATTTTTGTAGCTAGTGTTTATCATTGCAGAAGCGATATTTGGTGGTGATAGGTTGTAGCCCTCTTGCTTGATGTTAGTCTTCATTGTAGAAATGTAGGAAGACTATAGTCGAAAGAAGTCCCTAAGTAGCGTAGGAGTAGCAGTGGGAAGTTGAGAGTTGTTCACAAATGAAGTTGTGAACAACTTGACAGGAGTCTCAAGGTGTTGATGCGTTGATGGACTAACGATCAATGAGAGAGTAGATTAGAGAGCCATGTTCAGTGGCCTGATAGTTTTGGTGCATTGATAGAGCCTGGTGTTGTAGAATAGAAGTGAAGACCTACAAGTGTACATGATATGAAAAAGAAGCAATGATCATCAACTACATCAGATAGAACATACTTGTGGATATTTGAGGGCCATTATCCTTGGTACGGGAGCCCTAAAATGTTGTATTATATTAGTTGGATTAATATAATGAATATTGGTTTATTGTACATAATTGTGTAAAAAATTATGTATATTTTGTGCACTAGTAGATTTACTATTTTTTATATTCCACTATGCAAAGAAGACTCTTTGTGAGACTTGGTTTGGTTGCATCATTGTTTTAAGATTCTATCCTAGACACCAGTATTGTGGAAAAAAAACATGGTATTAGATAATTCCTGAGCCACTTTTAAGGGACAGTGAATTAGAGTGTGCATAAAAAAGTACAGCTTGAGAGGGAGTTGGTCACATTGTAGGTTGAGGGTTCACTACAATGTCGAAGTTGCAGGTTAGTCTCCAAGACGAGGAAAGGTTGGAAGGGTTGTCCAACTATAGTCCATGGAAAGAAAGGACTAAGTTGGTCTTGCAGGTCATTAGGATTTGTGAATTTTCCGCAAAAGCCATCAAGAAGCCAACCGAACCTAAGGAGCTGAAAGTGTATGAGGAATTGGATACGAAGGTGAGATTGATAATCCTAGATGGTGTGAAGGACTCCGTAATATCTTATTTCTCCAAGAAGAACTCTACACACGAGATGTGGATGGCTCTTCATAATTTGTTTCAAAATAAGAACGAGAACCACTATTGGTATTGGAGGATAAGTTGAAGTCCACCAAGTTGATGCAGGGTGAAGTAGTGACTCGTATATGACAAGTTTGTCTCAAGTTCAAGATGAGGTTGTCGTCGTTACTGTGACTATTTTATATTATAATACGGTGAGGATTGCTTTGAAAGGGTTCATTGAGGAATGAAAGCCCTTCATCTAGGGGATATTTTTTAGAGAGAAGGTTCTAGACTGGAATAGGATGTGGGATGACTTCATTTAGGAAGAGTTACAAGACAAGGATCTTCATCCAAAGAAGAAGGCTTTAGATGATGATGTGACACTTGCAACATGAATGAAGGGAAAGCAGAAGAAGGACGAGTAAAATAAGGTGTTTCAACTGTGCCAAGATGGATCATTTTTCGATGAGATGTCTAATGAAGAAGAGGAAGGGATATGAGGAGAAGAAGAAAGGGAAGTAGGTCATTGGTGTTGCCACTTCTGCTGAGATAGATGATCTCTCTGGGAGGTTGGAGAAGGAGACCTTTGCTTTGATCTCTCATTTCTCACAACGTATCATCGATGAGGTTGCATGCTACATGGATAGTGGAGTGTCAAAGCATATGACAGGGTCACATGAGGTGTTCAAGGCTTTAGTTGAGTGGGACTCGAATTTGCACATGGTGTTGGGAAATGAGTCAAAAGGAAGTTTGAGATCAACAATTGTGCTATTCAAGATGGATTTAGAACAAGTGACATGATTCTAGGATACAGTTTATACTGGGCTTCAAATATAGTGTGATATATGTCTCAATGATCAAACAAAAGGGGTTTGAGGTCTTGTTCCAGAATGAGAAGGCGAGACTCAAGCTCAGAGGTTCTAGCTCCACATGTGTGGTGATTGAAGTTAGAGAGAATGGTCTATAGAGGCTGATGGGAAAGCCTATGGATCATGAAAAAATGAAGGAGGACCAGGTGTAGGTTCCAGAGTCGCAGGTGCAAGTGCAAGATTTATAGGAGCAGGTATAGGTTCAAAAGACAAATATCCAAGTTCTAGAGGCTCAGAGGGAGTTGGGTTCTAGAGGGAGCTTACAGGTTTAGAGGGAGACTTTGCAACCCAAGAAAAGCACATGGTTAGTGGGGAGTAAGGGTGCTTCTACACTCGGTAAGAAGGTATCATGGAGGGTTTGGAAAATGATATAGGGGAAGAAGAAGAAGTAGGAGGCGTTTAGTGACTATGACAATTCTGAGAGAGACAATAGTCTGTGCTTTAGGTATTGCAGTAGTTGTGGGTGCCAGAAGTTAGGGGAGCATTGTGAGAAGTGACAATGATGATGATGAGTTACTTCCTAGTCTTGGAAGTACCTCCCTCACTAAGAGGAAGTGTTTAGATTTGGTAGTTTTGGAGGTACTCCAAGCCCTAGGGTTTGCGGTTTCGAGGTTAGAGTGCTACAAAAGTGCTTTTCGGGCTTGGAACCCAAGGTGTGGGATTTTCACTAAAGTATGTGGGTGTGAATCCATGGAGATTTTTTGGCATGTGATTATTTGAGATGATATAGGACCTTGAGAGCAACAGAGAGCAATGAAAATCACTCAAATCCAAGTTGCCTATCATGAGATATTAATTTTTGAACTTAATGAGTGGGTTTAGTTAAGGTCGGCTAGCTAATGTTTAAAGGCCTTGTGTCAAGTTGTCAATCCCACATGTGTGATTTGATGAAGTCCTCATGTTTGGATATAAATATGAGGTGATTGTATGCTCATTTGACACACCCATGGGCATCAAACATCACTAATACATCTCTGAAATAGGCCAAGATCAAGAGGATCATAAGGTGTGGAAGAGAGGGACTATTTTGGGCATATTTTTCTTCTATTGTAGTTATGAATTGTTGCAAAGCAGGTTGCATTGCTTGACAGTGATTTTAGGGTTGTTTTGTGGTGAAATTTGTGTGGCAATCCTTTGTTTTGTTGATCCACAAAAGTTCAACTGCTCAGTATTCGCAAACTACTTGGCAAGAGGAGGGCCAATGCCACTGAGACCGGAGGTGCAAGGAGGGCCAAGTACGACACCCTCTTTATGGTGTGCGATATGTCAGATAGGAGGGAAACACATGATGAACAGTTGTCATTTGCTACAGAAATATACACAGACACCCCAACAATTGTTTTGTAATTTTTGTAGGTCGATAGGCCACGATGAGTGCACTTGCCACAATTATAAGTTGATGATGGATCGGACCCTAGCCTATAGGATGTAGATCGTAACGTAAGCCCTTGACCTAGATGAAGGGATGGTGTGTGCTAGATTTTAGGGGACAGGTCAAGGACGAGGTGGAATGGGACCACGAAGGGGCCACAGATAGTTAATTTGTTATAATTGCGGAGGACCAAGGCACTATGCTCGTGATTGTACCAACCCAATGAGGATATCTTGTATGTATTATGCTCAGTTTGATCATGCAACAATAGATTGTCCTACGTTGATCACAAAGATGCACAAAAAGGGGGTATTCTAGCCTCCCCTAACTCAAAATATACAAATGATGAGGTCTGAGCTACGCGAAGAGGACCAGAATGTAAACATGATGCTTAGAAGTGGTATGACCACGGGAGAAGATACGGGGAAACAGCCAGAGGAAAGTACATGGGTTCGCAAGGCTCCTACAAAGGAACCCAATTTTGACTTAGAACTCGCAAAGGAGACATTCATGGAAGCTAAGAAGAGCTTCGTAGAGGCCTCCACTTTAGGTAGTAAGGATCAACTAGAGCCAGGAATGGACCCTTCAATGCTCACTACCTTTCTGGGGACATGCATGAAATTGTTGCACGACAACAAGGGAGTCAAAGGACTACAAGAACTGATCACCAGGTGCCTGGGGCCTGGAGAACTGCACGTAGTCAGGAAATTGGGAAAGAATGCATTACACACTAGAAGGGAAATGAGGTTGACTGAGCAGATTGGTGAGTATGAGATGGATAAGGTAATCCTAGATCTAGGTTCGGACGTGAATGTATTACCAAAGAAAACATGGGAACGCATGGGCAGGCCTATGCTATAATGGTCCCCTATTCATAATTGAATGGCGAACCAGCAGAAGATTTTTCCCATGGGGACGTTGCAAGGGGTGACAATTGATATTGAAGGCACGACCGCGCAGGTGGATTTTGAGGTAATAGAGATTGTCGATGACAACAATCCCTATCCTACACTGTTAGGAATAGATTGGGCCATCGATATGAATGGAGTCATTAACCTAAATAAGCGCAAAATGATCTTCGAGAAAAATTCACTACACGTAGTAGTCCCATTGGACCCAACTGAAGGAGCCTGCTACACTGAACTAGTGCGTGATAATGAAAATGACGATGAGCTTGATTGTATTTACAAGATAACTACACAAGACCAGGATTGGGTGAATTCGATTGTAGATGGGAGAATCTCTTGGGAGCATGAAAGCTCCTGTACTTTGGATTCAGACGAAGAAGTGGAGCGATGGCAAAATCAATTGCACGAAGTGACAACATTGAACTGCAACATGATGGTTAGATCGTTGCGTTGCGTGACTACAGAGGCAAGAGAGCTACCAACATATGATGGATTGATAATGGTGGATGAATTCCAAAGCAAATTCAAAAGCACAGTACCCAAACAATGGTGGTTTGACGCGTTGAAGTGGGCACTACGCGCAACACCTGCGCGATGGTGGGATACACATCAAGGAAACTTTGAGGACTGACGTGGATGTAGAAGGATGATGTACCTATGGTTTGGAAGCCCCTAGCTTTTAACAAGAGTCAATCAGCAAGGACAGAGAAACTTGTGTGCCCACCTGTCTCGATGGGTATAGACATGTGCGGGGCAGCAAGCACACCAGAACAGGACACAGCAGTAGGAAAGGCGACGTGCACGACAAACGTTCCGCATAGAAGCATTCAAGAAGGTATGCAGAATCCTGAACAAAGTTCACTATGCAAGAAAAACTAATTGGGACCTGTGCATGCCAGCACCTCGATGGGCCTACAAGGCCAAGGGCAAAAACCTGAGCATGGAGATGATTCCGAAACTGAAGAGTAGGATCAAGACCATAATTTTGGAGGAAAGGAATCCTCATGCAATAGCTCCCACAGTGGGGACAATATGCAAGGACCAGGTGTTGGGTTGTTAATATTTCATTATTATTATCACTTTTGAACGCCTATTCCACCCATTTCTACTCTTGTTTATCATGTCATTTATCATAATTTATCATATAATTCTATTTTATAATTATTTATTCTCTTATGGATAAATATTATTTATTCTCCTTTATTTTTAATAAATTGATGATTGTGCATGATTTTACTAATGATGGGGTATTAATAAATTGATTGTAACATTACTAACCATTTTTAGCCTCCAAGATATTTTCTAGATTGAAGATTTGATCTCCAGCTCATCATTAAATGTGCCAACTCAGAAATTCGCTGGAATAAAAAGTGACGATTTTGCATTGAATGTTTTGAGCAAATGGAGAAGAATCTGGAAAATCTGAAACATGGGTTTTGTCTAGAACGGAACAAATTAGTTTTGAAATGAGAAGTTTTCCCAAATTCAACCCGTACTAAGAGAAATGGAGGGTTTTCTAAAGACGTTTTTCTCAGATTCGCTGTGTGGCCGTTTTCCAAATTATCTCAACTGCAATGCCAAATTCGATCTGTTCCTGTTGAATGATTGATGGAAGGATATTTCAGATATGATCTTGCTTTTCAATTTGTTGAGAACAATTCAATTTTTTAATGAGAATCATATTGTAATCATCTCTGTTGTAACTTCTCTCTGCTCTCTCTATTTAAATGAAAATAGAGATCAGAGAAGGGGATTTAGAATTAATGATTGATTATTCATGATGGAATAGATTATGAGAGATTAAGTCAGGGATTATTAGAGATAGGATAGGATAGGATATGAGGAAAGGGGGATTTTTGCATTACCATTGTAATTCTCAAGGCTTTTGCTGTTGTAATGATTTCACAGTTTGATGATTAATAAGTAAAAGGGTTGCTATTCTTTCGCCTTATCTGAAGTATCATAGCAGCATTCGTTGGTGGCTAAGGGCCCAGCCTCTGGTGGATTAAGTTGTTGCTCTATATTATATCTTTGCAGTTCCAGTAATGTGATGGTTTAATTTAATTCTTATTTTTTTAAATCGCATTTTCATGTTTTTACAGTGTGTTGTTCTAATATTTTATGAAATTGTTTTATTGCATAAGCTGTGATTGAATCGCGTGGTCGTTCCTTTCCATCATAACAAAGGTTATTATCCTTTTCAAATTATATTGCTATGCTGTTCATATTTAGACTTTGATGTTCACTACATGTTCCGGTTCATTTCTATTGAAATAGCTTTGTTGTTCATTCCTACTAAATAAGCTTTGTTGTTCATTTCTTTTCTACAAGTATTTGGTTTTTCTTTTAAGTATTATTGCAGTGAGCGTGTTTACTCCATTTTTGTTAGCAGCATTATTGATTTATTGTTTCCAGTTAAGTACTTTAGTGTGGAGTGTAAGATCAACAACTGTAAAGGACATTGGCTATCATTGCCTAAGTTCTTAGATTATGGATCTTGTTTATGTCTGATTTTATTTATATCAGTTGACAGAGGAAAGAGTTATCACTACTGCATCCTTAACTGATAAATTGTTGTAGTTTTCTGAGTGAATGATTTAAGTTTCAGAGTGTTAAGTTTCTTTTAGTTGTAAGTAGATTTTATTTCAAGCATTCATTTAATTTTGCATTTAAAGCACTATACATAAAAACATTACTCTTGAGTAAATAGCTGCCTCAGACTGAGTACACTCTTGAAATAAAAAATCATCCCTGAGTTGACAATTAATGTGAAGATAATTAGGGGTTAAAAAGACACTTTTTATCGCTCAACATTTTGGCGTCGTTGTCGGGGAGAGTGTAGCCATTTCTAAAGAGTAGTGTGCATCTAATGGGTGCCTGTTAGGAAAGAGTTGGGTATTAAAAACGGAAGGTAAGAACCTGCGTACGGAGCATGTAAAAGCCCTACTTCCCTACCCACTTTCCAGCAGAATTTTTAAAGAACTTAGGGTAGAAATAAATATTTGAATTTCTATGTGAATGACTAAAAAAAAGAATAGAAATTTTGAAAATCTCATGATTTCACTTAAGTGGTGATGTAAGCACCACCCATTTCACTAACCAATTGACAAGAACATTTGAAGAAGGAGGCTCAAATAAACACATGAAGAACATCTTCTATTATGGTAAGAAATGTCTCACATTTCTACTTTTGAATTTCCTATCAAAGATCTAGGAGGGGTGGCACAAATGCACATAATTCCCCCATCTTCTCTACCAAATTTTCATGGCTTGACAAATGAAGATCCGAATACATTCTTATTTGAGTTTGAAATACTTTGTAGAGGATATGATTATTGCACTAATGATCAAAGGTTGAAAGTGTTTCCTTTTACTCTAAAAGGAGCAGCTCTTCGATGGTTCATGAGCCTATGTGGGAATTGCATCCAAACATGGGAGGACATGAAGAACATATTCTTGAAGAAGTACCAAGACTATTGCAAATCCAATGAAGATATTTTTGATATGATACAAGGGGAAGATGAAAACTTGGAGGACTATGTAGAGCAATTTCAATATAACATTCAAAAATCAAAACATAAACATATGGAAAAAGAGATAAACTCTCATTCTTAAAGGAATCAAAGATGAATTTTCAGAACTCTTAAATCTAATAGGAAAAGGTGATGTTTTTCAGTTATCATATGATGATGTTTGTGAATTGTGCATAAGGTACTCAAGAGGAATCTCCAAGGTCGGTAAGAATTCTAGAAATGTTTGTTCTTTCTTTTCCAAATTTGCTACAAGAACAAGAGACATAAGAGCTGAAATCAATGTTTTATTTGAAAATTTTAAAGTTGATTTTATTAGCTCTTTAAATTCAAAATTGAATGTTTTTCAGGTTCATAAAAATCAAGAATTTGATGACGTGTTTTTCCCTCATGACCGAAAGGAGCATCACATAGATAGTCGTTCTTCCTTATCTAGGATGGAAGTAACATATAAAAGAGATGAGGAAGCTGCAACAAGGTCAAAAAAATGGAAATCATGGCTTATAGGTATGGTTCAAAACACTTCTTCTCCATTCTCTTACTTGCATAATCCATTATGGAATACTAATGTGTTAGGGCAGCCATGTCAATATAACCACCACCAAACTTGTCTACGAGTTTGGCATGGTTCATCTTATGATTTTATGACTACTCTCCCTCATCTTGTAGCACAAACACATCCTCCATATTCTTTGTACTCTCTTCCACAACATCTTGCTTGCCTATCAAAACGATCCACTCAACCCAATCAACTACATCATCAAAAAGCTCCATTCCGTACACAATTTCCTGCTCAACTCTTTCCACATCCTCACCATAATAAACCAGTACAACATGCTTACAGTGTTGAACTGCAAAATTTACCCACCTTTCCCACCCATTCTATCTCACATGCGGCATTTGAAAAAACTTACAATGAGATTCAGAATGTTTCAAATTCAAAAATTGTAGAAGTTATGGAAAAAATGAGGTTTCTTTTAGTTTGCATCAACAAGCCATTTGAAAATCTCAAGAACTTCATGGTATGATGGCTATGGCAAATCAAGAAAGTAAAGGATATATTGGAGATTTATTTCACTCCATCATTTGTCTGCAACATCACTCCATACTTCAACAATTTTTGGCTCTATCTTTTCAAGGGAAGTTGGCTTCTCATACCCTAATATTCATTAATATGCATTTTTCAAATTTGGGTATGTGCATACATGAAGCCTTATTTAAAAAATGGCTCCACTAGAAGTACTCTTATACATAATCATATTCATTTTTCAAATCAAAGTAGGTTAGTGTAGAAAATAAATAAATAAGGACATAAATAAATACATTTTGTTTCTATGTAAAACTAGTTGTTTTTTGTTGCAACACGTTGTGGAAATCAACATCGGTGATAATTTTTTTAAATTCATTTGTGTATGTAGATGAATTATAATGGAAATAATAGTTCTACGAAAACTCATATTCATTTTTATTACTGATTTGAAAAAAATGCTTGAATATCATATTTTTTGGCTTGTGGGCTTGATGGAATTTCTGAAAATACAATCGGGATAGTCAGTTTTTGGAGGTCTAAATGGCTATATTTTTAAAACCTGTTTCTACCCTAGGTAGCCCTTCATATCTACTTTCCAACCTAATTTGAATCACTCAATTTGGATTTGAAACGAAAAAGTTAGAACCAAAACATTGACAGGGTGTCTAGTAGGCAACTCAGGAACATAGATGAGACAGTCCGTTTTTAGAGATATAAATGGCTATACTTTTAAAAAATATTCTATGCTAGGTATCCCTTTATATATACTTTCTAACCCAGTTTTAATCACTCAATTTGGATTTGAAACGAAAAAGTTAGAACCAAAACATTGACAGGGTGTCTAGCGGGTAGCTCAAGAATAGAGTTGGGATAGTCGGTTTTTGGAGGCCTAAATGACCATATTTTTAAAACCTATTTCTTTAAAGATTCATATATGAATATAGTTTACAAGGCAATTGGAATCACTCATTTTTGATATCGTATGAGGAAGTTATGATCAAAATACTGACTGTCTATCGTAAATCAACACTCTTAAAACTCTGTATTTCCGACTGTTCCTTAGAGTATTTGACCTATCAATTCTTCTTGTCTTAAAAAAATATTTCTATTGGAGATAAATTAATTAATATAATTTCATTTACAATTTTAATTATTCAAATCCGACATCAAACGAAGAATCTATGCTTAAAATATCCACTTTTGTTCTAAGTGGGGTAATCGAAAATGACTCTATTATGCAGGTTGTTCTAAGTAGAATTGACATATCATATCATTGAATTTTTAAAACCTGTTTATATTGGAGATATACCTTTAAATTATCTCTCATTTGGCTTTGGAATCACTCAATTTGGAGGAAAAACAAAGAAGTTGTGATTAAAAAACTGCAGATTAGCATGATTGGCCATTGCTCTCCCGCCAGTGACAAATTTTACTTTGTTATTTTCTCTGTGGATTTGTTATACAGAGTAACTACTTGTTGTTTTTTTTCATAATTCTTGGATTAGGGGAGCCCTATCACCTCTTTTTCTCCATGATTTAATGTTTTATTGCAGGTAGACACTTGTTTTTTGCAGGTCCTAGGAGAATAAAAGAAGGTCAATTTATGGACGAGCAATTCTTGAAAGAAATTTTAATGAAACAAGGGAATTTCATCCAATTAATTACCCAATAGATTCATAATGGAAGCAATGACGAATTGAATTCCATTTGAAATTCATGTCATGTCATTGCTACCAAAACATTTTTCAAAGAGATCATTTTTTTACATAACATCATAGCTGTTGTAACTTAATTAATTAATTTATATACTATTTTTAAATAAAATATTGTTTCTTTTCTAATTTCTCTTATATTTTGTGTTTCAAGTGTTGCTTCCTTCAAATTGAAACACATCCTCAACATCAATGTAGTGAACAACTAATTCATTTTTTGCATGCCTGCACTTTATGATTGTGCATTTTTGTTGTTCCTTTCGAAAGGAACAACACTTCTGCATTTTTGCTGTTCATTTTCGATGGAACAACACTTATGCACTTTCGCATTTTTGCTGTTTCTTTCCAAAGGAACAACACTTCTGCATTTTTGTTGTTCCTTTTTGAAGGAGCAACACTTCTGCACTTTTGCATTTTTGTTGTTCCTTCCGAAGGAACAACACTTCTGCATTTTGGTTGTTCCTTTCCGAAGGAACAACACTTTTTCACTTCTGCATTTTTGCTATTCCTTTCTGAAGGAACAACACTTCTGCATTTTTGCTGTTCCTTTCCAAAGGAATAACATTTTTGCATTTTTGTTGTTCTTTTCAAAGGAACAACATTTTCACATTTTCGCTATTCCTTTCAAAGGAAAAACGCTTTCGTATTTCTACTGTTCCTTTCAAAAAACAACATTTTCGCATTTTTTGTTGTTCCTCTTAAGGAACAACACTTTTTTGCATGCATTTTTTTATTATTCCTTTTAAAGAACAACACTTTTTTTTTGTGGATTCTTTGTTATTCCCTACAACATGCATTTTTTTGTTGTCCTCTACACGGAGCAACACCTTTTTGTGTGTATTTTTGTTGTTGATGTGCATTTTTTTTGTTGTTCCCTACAAGGAACAACACTTTTGAGTGTTTTTGTTGTTCCTTCAAAGGAGCAACACTTTGGGAGTATTTTCAAGAACAACCCTTCCTCTTGTGGGATTATTCCTAGTTCATTTTAACCACATTTCACTGATTCCCTTTCATAGCATGAAGTACACTACTTTTATGAGGACAAGAATTATGGATTCTATTGAAGCAAGTTAATAGGACAACTCCTTGATGATAGATTATTTTCAAAAGGGACACAATTATTTATATACTACTTTACTGCATTGTTTTCTACTATACATGATACTGATTGATTATCTTAATACCATGCTAGTTCTACGCTTCCTAGTTATAATCTTTTCTGTCTGTAATGAATGAGATTATGGGTATATTTTTTTCTATTGAAATGGTCAACTTCTTCCACCATCTGTGCTCTTAAGGAGTACTGAGCCTCCCTCTTTTTATCATAAAAATGTGTAACAACAACAAAATTTTGTTCGCAGATGGAGGATAGGGGGTTTCATTATGAGCCAGCCTACCATGTTCATAAGGTTGTAAAAAAGTGACATTCCCATTATGGCCACCACACCAAGGTTATGATCCATTGGATAGCCAACTTATCATTGGAATAGGAGGTCTCATCACAAGCTGACCTGATCACTTTTTCTACATCCCAGTGAATGTCAGTGTGGTTATCTAGTTAGCATTCCAGCACACTGATCTCTTCTGTAGAACAACACTGGAACTCTCTAGTTATAAATTGAGGATCTTGGCTCATGCGGGTTAAAAAGCAACCTTACCGAGGCTATGGATGCCTACTAGTAGCAAAGGCTCTGCTTATAGTATTGAAGTTATATCTTATCATCAATTATTACTATAATACCCTTTTCTTATTCTCTATTTTTATCAGAGAAGTTATTTCCTTAATTTTCCTTGTTTTGAACCTTTACGCATGAGAAATTGTTTTCAGATCAATTGCATCATTTTCAGCTAGAATACCATCAGCAAAGCATCTTTATGACATATTGTTGTCCTTTTTATCTTTTTCATAAATTATCATCAATCTAAAGCGTCCTATCTCTTATTCATAACTATGTTTACACACTTTGCTCTCATTATAACCATACATCTTGTCGTCCTATCACTAATATATGTACTCTGCTTCATTCGCTGTCGTATTGTTCATTCCCTTGCCTTGCCATCAGCACAACACCTTTCATATGCTTTATGGCCATGGAATTCCTTTTCGAATTGGAGGGGGGAAAGTATGCATTATGGGATAACATGCGATATGAATACTACATTCTACCATAACTTGTTGATTTGACAAAATATTAGTATTATACAAAAAAAATTCCGATTAAAATTTTTGCATGCATCTTATCTATTGCTATTGAAAACTAACACTGCGGATTCAAGAACATTGTATGAAAAATAATGATTTGTTTATAGGAGAACACCAAGTATGGGGGTAAACTCTATTCAAAGCACAACCACACTATTGCAACTAACAGAAGAGGCTCGAGCAACTCGTGAACACGAAACAATTCTTCAGACATTATGTGCTTGCCTGGATTCCACCTTTTGCATCACTTTCAGCACCAACTCTGCCTACATCAGCTTCAACAAATGCTAGTACATATATGTCATTCCACATTTTTCTTTTTGGAGGTAAAACTTGAGGTAAAATAACATAATTTTTTGATTTATTACGAATTTAGGAGAATTTCATGAAAATCCATTTTGAACATTATTTATCATCCTTCATTCCACATCTTTACCACTTCCCATTTTTTAGCAGCATATCATCTTTCAGTTTAGGGCAGTGTTGCTTTCATTTATTTTTTTCTTATGACCATGTCATTAATATTATTTATCATCCATTGATATTTTTATTCATTCTAAACACCTCCCTTATTCCATGTTGTTTTACACCAAGCATAGCATTCCATAGATAGTAGCGACCACCTCAACTTGTTTTCTAGCATTGCATGAGGGCATGCTAATTCTTTAGTTTGGGGGAGGCATTTCTATGCGTGATGGATGTTTTCTACTTTCCTTCTCATTTAAGGCATACAATTTCATTTTTATACAGTGCAAAAATTGATTTCCATATATTTTTAAAACTATGAACTCAATTCTTGTGACTTCTGGAAAACACAAACGTATCATTAAAATACACAAACCCAAATAATTTCAAGTTAAATTAGTTCATACAATTTTGGAAATCATGCACTCTCATCTACAGCCATTTTTCTTATATCTCATGATCCGTGCATCAAAACGGTCTGATTTTTGGATCATAGAAACATTAATATAGTAGAAATCTACTTGCAAAATTTCAACAAAATCTGGTTTGCAATTTTTGAGAAAATGATTAATGAAGTTTGTTGTTACTTATATCATATTTTGCTACAACTTCATATACACATAACTTGAATGTCAATGTAAAAAAATTGTTACGCCTTCATAAAGATTGCTGAAATTGAATATTCATTAATTGAGGAAGAATTCATTTGTTCTATCCATTTCATGAGCGAGATGAACAATTCTTTATTGCTTGGTTAACATAGAGTCTTTGGGTTGCATGAGGACATGCAGTATATTCAGTTTGGGGGTGTGTTGGGCCATTAATATGTCATTATTATTATCACTTTTGAACACCTATTCCACCCATTTCTACTCTTCTTTATCATGTCATTTATCATAATTTATCATATAATTATATTTTATAATTTTTTATGTTCTTATGGATAAATATTATTTATTCTCCTTTATTTTTAATAAATTGATGATTATGCATGATTTTACCAATGATGGGGTATTAATAAATTGGTTATAACATTACTCACCATTTTTAGCCTCCAAGATATTTTCCAAATTGAAGATTTGATCTCTAGCTCATCATTAAATGTGCCAACTCAAAAATTCGCTGGAATAAGAAGTGACAATTTTCCATTGAACGTTTTGAGCAAATGGAGAAGAATCTAGAAAATCCGAAACATGGGTTTTGTCCAAACGGACCAAATTCGTTTTGCAACGAGCATTTTTCCCAAATTTGGCCCGTACTAAGAGAAATAGAAGGTTCTCTGAAGACTTTTTTCTCAGATTCGTGCTGTGGCCGTTTTCCAAATTATCTCAGCTGCAATGCCAAATTAGACCTGTTCCTGTTGAATGATTGAAGGAAGGATATTTCAAATATGATCTTGCTTTTTAATTTGTTGAGAACAATCCAATTTTGTAATGAGAATCATATTGTAATCATCTCTATAGTAAATGCTATCTGCTCTCTCTCTATTTAAATGAAAACAAAGATCAGAGAAGGGGATTCATAATTAATGATTGATTATTCATGATGTAATATATTATGAGAGATTAAGTCAGGGATCATTAGAGATAGGATAGGATAGGATAGGAGGAAAGGGGGATTGTTGCATTACCATTGTAATTCTCAAGGCTTTTGCTGTTGTGATGATTTCACAGTTTGATGATTAATAAGTAAAAGGGTTGTTGTTCATTCGCCTTATCTAAAGTAGCCCAACAGCATTCACTAGCAGCTAAGGGCCCAACCTCTGGTGGATTAAGCTGCTACTCTGTATTATATATTTACAGTTCCAGTCGTGTGATGGTTTGATTTAATTCTTAATTCTTTAAATCTCATTGCTTTATAGTTTCATGTTTTTACAGCGTGCTGTTCTAATATTTTATGAAATTGTTTTATTGCATAAGCTGTGATTGAATTGCGTGGTCGTACCTTTCCATCATAACAAAGATTATTATCCTTTTCAACTTATATTGTTATGCTATTCATTTCAAATATAAAGTTGCGTTGTTCCTATTCCGACTTTGATGTTCACTACATATTGTGGTTCATTTCTATTGAAATAGCTTTGTTGTTCATTCCTACTAAATAAGCTTTGTTGTTCATTTCTTTCTTGCAAGTATTTGATTTTGCTTTTAAGTATTATTGCAGTGAGCGTGTTTACTCCATTTTTGTTAGCAAAATTATTGATTTATCATTTCCAGTTAATTGCTTTAGTGTGGAGTGTAAGATCAACAACTGTAAAGGACATTGGCTATCGTTGCCTAAGTTCTCAGATTGTGGATCATGTTTATGTTTAATTTCATTTATATCAGTTGATAGAGGAAAGATTTATCACTACTGCATCCGTGATTGATAAATTGTTGTAGTTTTCTGAGTGAATGATTTAAGTTTTAGAGTGTTAAGTTTCTTTTAATTGTAAGTAGATTTTATTTCAAGCATTCACTTACTTTTGCATTTAAAGCACTATACTGCAAAACATTACTCTTGAGTAAATAGCTGCCTCAGATTGAGTAGACTCTTGACATAAAAAATCATCCTTGGGTTGACAATTAATGTGAAGATAATTAGGAGTTAAAAAGACACATTTTATTGTTCAACACTAGCACGAAGGGATTATGAAGCTACACGAGGGCGAATACATGCAGATTCAGGAAGCCATTCTACGAGGGAACCTTAAGCTTCACGAACTCGAAGAGGATCGGGTACAACTAAGGAAGAAATGCATGTTAATGGATGCAGAGATCAAAAAACTAGAAAACAAAATCATGCCAGCATGTCACATCAATAAACTAAGAATGACAAGACCAGATACGAATAGCCATACTACTACATTAGAAGATTGTCGTCGAGCATTTGTGACTCTGCTACCATGGATATGACCACACCTTACCAAACAAAGTAACCAAGGGAGCGCACCACATAAAGAATAACGCGTGATGCTGACTGTCACGAGGGTAATTGAGGAGTGCCCACTGATTGGGCTGGAAGGTGAATTGCAGTCTTGCACAAGTGGTGCGGCCACCTGACTAGTCATCGGAAGCACAGTCTCAGTGCTCCAAGTAGTTGAGAGAGAGCGTGGGATTATAAAAGAGTCTATGTGGGAGCCGCACGATCAGGAGGGTACGTGTAGGATCAATTTTTCACAAGGGTCGTGCCCACACATAGGGGGTTGTGTTGCCACGCGAGTAGGCTGGGAGGTGACCATTGGTGTCACTGTTCATGACAAGATGTCCAATTTAAGGAAAAGAGGAGCGGGCAACAGGCAATTAAGGCATGGAGTCAAAACTAGATTTGGGATGATCTACTACCAATCTAGCATTAATGGGCCGAATACGGGGGAACAGTCGAATTTGAATTCAAAAAGGCCTATAAACCACAGGTGGCTATCTAGTGAACAACCCTTCGCATTTTGAGAATTTAGTTGTTGCGCTATCAAGTGGGTATGGACCTTACGAATTTGGAGGCTTTGAGAGCAAGTTTAATGTTTGAGACACTGCCAAAGGAGACGGAGGACCTCCTAAATAGAATGATGTTGATAATTGAGGAAGTTGCGTAGAGCCCTACACTGTAGGGGGGATGCATCAGAAATGCCAAAATCACCCCGAAATCCGAGGCGCAAAAAGGATCCATAGGTAGCAGGACCATTCCACATGTCTCCGTGAAATTTGCGGTTTGGTAAACTGTCTATGGGAGATAAGGGCAAGACTGTTAAACTTGAGACAGATGATGAGGAGGGGGACCTCTAGGCTTTTGTAGAAGAGATCGAGATGGATGAAGAAATGGAGGAAGACATTCAGTCGGTGCACATTGCATCAAAATTACCTAAGTATGTCCCTCTGTGAAAGGGGAAAGCAAAAGTACTCGAGGATTTTGATGCTACTAAGAGCGCACTCGAAACCCCACTCCTCCCAGATGGAATTTTGATTGAAGTCTCGGTCTCGGGCCACATGCCCATGATGAAATTTGAATATTGGGACCTCATGGATGGCGAAAAGTTCCCACATTTACAGACTGAGAACCTCATGCCACAGAGTGAGTGGTCCGTTACAACGCTATAACTGCATAAATGGATGCGTGGTGTGGAGAAGACCAGGCTACTCCACTTGCTATGGATTTCGCATTTTAAATGTGCACCGATTACGATCTTTGTCATCAGGTAGCTACTTTTCCTGGTACACAATGGGTACTTGTGGCTAGAGGAGCCCATTTCCATCACGGTAGAGCTTATTCATAGGATTTTTTTTGCTTCCCTATAAAGGAATGGACCCCGCAGAAATCGTTGGCAAAAGAGGAGATTTGGCGCTCGCCGAGGCTATGAAGAAGAAATACAAGTTGGAAAAGAAGCAGAGAGGCTATGTAATTAGTAGCATTCCAAACAATGGGGTGCGTGTAGCCACCTAGCTGCTGGACGGGAAGGTGATGAGAAAATGTTGTGGTAATGAGGTATAAGCGACAGTCATCGCATTGGCCAAACAATGCACAGAGGGGGTCCAATTCAATTAGGCCGCCTTCCTTTGTGAAGAGTTCCTCACCAACTGCAAGGAAGTCCAAGAGCAGGGCAAGACCTTCCACTACACGTGGTTGCTCCTGTCCATTGTACTGGTGTCAGGGGAACTGCCTGAGGATAGTCAGTTCCCTCCTCTTGAACAAGACTTGCTAGAGGTGGAAAAATACGCGTCACTTTGGGCAACAAAGGATTCCAAGAGGATCCACGAGACCATGATCTTATGGGTGCTCATGGAGGTGAGCATCTGAATGTGGATCAATGAGAGGCCACACCTATCCCCCACAATGTACAATAATCTACAGAGCTTTGCAGACTTCAAGGCGGATATGCACAATGTGTACATAAAGGCACATAAGGATCCGACGCAGAGCTGGACCAAACTGTTGTTCATTGTGATTGATGAAGCCATCTTCGCTGTGCTCAAATCATGGCCACCCAAGTGGTGCGCCTCAGATTTAGTGACGTGTGATAAGGCAACAATACAAAAACAGAAGGTTTCCACCAAGCTACCGGTTGAAAAGAAGTGCAATGAGTAGTTAGCTGAGGAGGTACAGGCTTTCCGCGAGGCAACGAAGACCGCCACAGAGCAGACAAAGGGTGTTGAACAAGAAGCAATAGCACAAGCAACAGGGGCCACAACGACGCGAGAAGAAGGGGGCCCAGACTTAACCATGGGATAGGGAATAAAGGACACAGTGGAAGGCGTAGACCCAAGCACAATATCTGCACAACTGAAATGACCGCATGGTATGGAACGAGTAGGCCCATGGAAGAAGACCAAGGCTTCCAAACTGGACAGTGAACCTATTACACTGATAGAGGGTGACCTCTACAACATCGACGATACAGTTCGTGAGGTCACCAGGGAAGCACTCCAGGAAGAGATGACGCAGTAGCAGAATGTGTTTGGGGCCGTCAGGGCGTAGCTATAACAACTCCAAGTGCGACCCACACAGGAGGGAATGATAGCTGCCTATGATGCTGAAGGAATATCGACAATGGAGCAGTTGTTGCGGGCCAAGATGGCTAACACTGTCGCATTGCCAGAAGGAGCACTGGCAGCGAACAATACGGAGGACAGAGCTGCGGTGGGCCAGATCAAGGGACTTGGCCTAAACTTGGTTGCCCTTCCACAAGATATATTATACCAGCTACAGGACCAAGTGACAATAGAACTCCACACTAGGGAAGGACATGCAGTACAAATTCTCAACAAATAATGAATCAACATTGAGCAGCTTAGTCTACAATGGATGAAGCACTAGTGCAGAATCAACAACTGGAACAGATAGTAGAGGAAGCATGTTGTCGTGCTCTAGAGTTAGAAATTGCAATAGACCTACCAATTGGAGTGTGAATTCATAGATTGGCTAGTGGATTCCGTGAGGCAAAGGAGGAAGTAATGAGGATACAGTCAGACCTCAACCTCTAGATTTCTGAACTGCAATTAAAGGCGCAACCATCAATGCCCCCGAAAATTATGGAATAGTGCGTTGGCACTATATAAAAAGGGCTGGAGGAAGTAGGACAGGCAGTGCAGATCTGTACTATGATGTTGGAAGATCCTTAGCGGCCCTCAATTCCTTATAGGAGGACCCCACCATACAATGCCTAGAAATAGAAGCACAAGAGCTTCAAGTGAAGTATGACAGTGTGCATGGAATGGTGTAGACAGTTTTGTTGACTCAGTAGCTAGTGAAGCTACAACAAGAGAAGGCATTGAAGGAACAGGTGAATGTCGTGCGATAGAAAGAGGCAGTACTTAAAGCACACATCTAGCCTTGGGTTGATGAGGCTTTCTGCATCACTGCCGATAATAAATGAAAACCTACACAAATGAAGGTGACACATGCTTTAAGACATGGATTTTCCCCTGAAAGTGAGCATTCGGCAGAAAGAGTAGAGAAGATCTAGCAGATGGTAGAACAATGTACTGTAGACCTTCGCACAACACATGCACAATTGGAGGGGCTCCGTGCTAAGGTCACCCCACTAGCAGAGTGACTCAAGATGAGTCACGATGATTGTTTTGGGGGCCTGTTGGACATAGGATCCCCCACAATAGGTTTTGGGGCTCAAAGCCTAAGTTTTGGTCAATTGTGGTGTAGAACACTGCAAAGTGTAGGGGTGGAGCACAAAGTGTAAAATCGAGTCAAGGTTTGTCTACCCTACGAATTGTAATTTAATGTAAAGTTGTGTTGGCCTACCCATGGTCCGTAGACAATGGGATTGTATAAATAGAGCGAGGCTCTAAGTGTAAAGATAGTTTTTAGCTAAGCTTGGAAAACAGATAGAATAGTGAAGGCATGGTTAGAGCCTAGAGTCGAAAGTTGAAGTGTACTAGGTCGTAGTAGTAGGAAGAGGCTCTGTAGCTGAGTGCACAAAGGCCTAGTAGAGTCCACAGCTAAGTTCATGGACCCCTGCAGCTGAGTGTGTAGGGTGGAGTCAGGTCTGTACTTTGGATTGAAAGATAATAAAGAGAAGTTTATTCTGTGCATCTATTCTTGAATCTTTATGTTGATGTTATATATTACTTTTACTCTGTTTATTTACTGCGTGCACTTGATGAATACTCATCTAAATGCTTATCTGTGAATTTAATCTAAGTAATCAACTAATAGAGACTAATTAAGGAAGACTTGGGTAAATAGCATGGGTCGCGCTGCAGCTAGACTTGCACGAAGACAGTATCACAAGGCGCAAGGTTCCCACAGGTGCGCGTAGTGTAGTAAGAACGGAGGTTGGATAGTTTACCAATCACCTCATATCAGACATCCCTAGGGTGCAGAAACTTGGTTCTAGCACCCTCCCATACTACTTCAGGTGAGACCTCAGTTCACATTCCAGGATTGTTACTGAAAGGGCTAGTAGTACTGGGATTTGCTTGGCTAAATCACTTCCGAACCTGGGTCAGGCCCCACTAAGCCAACAATGGCCATCAACCACAAACTGCGGTTTTCGCCGACCATTTATGATCAGCTGGCAGAGTATGTGGAGTTTAAGGCGGACTTCCACCAAGTTTCCATGCATGCACGAAAGGATCCAGAACAAAAGTGGTAAGACCTTCCATACCTAGCCATAGACGACGCGGTCACAACAGTCCTCAATCACTGGCCGGAAGATTAGCACACAGCTTCATACTTGACAGCTGGGTCTAGCAAGTTTGCAGTGCAGTGTAATAAAGAAGAGGCCAAGCGAAAGATGGAACAACTAGTAGAAAAGAGGAAGAAGGAGGTTGAGGAAAAAGCAAGGGCAGAGCACACTACCAAAAAATAGACAGAGATAGAAGAGGAATGTGATCCTGACAGCAGTCAAAAGTCACCTTCCCCGAAAACAAAAGAGGAGGAGGAACAATAGACAGGGTAGGGAAGAGTGGACTCAGAGACTACTTTGTTCCAAAGTAAGCACAATATGGAATTAGAGAAAGTAGGGCCGCGGAAGAAGTCCAAGGCCAACAAGACTTCCCTCGACCCAATCACCTTGACAAAAGGTGATATGAATGGCATTGGTGATACGGTGAGGGATGTCAATATGGAACTACTATAGCAATTCGAGTAGTAGCAGAAGTAGGCCTTGGGTGCCATTCAGATAGGTTTGCACGAGATGAAGATCTAGGTGCCACAAGTGCAGACCAGTGCGGGTCACAGTAGCATGGCATCAACCAGCTTGGTGCCTGGGACAGTTGAAGCAACATAAATGGTTCGCCTCGTGGACCCCTAGTTTATTGTGCTACTAGATGGAGCACTGACCAAGGAAGCAGAAGATGATCGGGCCACTATCCGCACCCTCTAGAAGGTTGGGCTAGACTTGGCCATGCTTCCAAGAAAATCCCTTCACACCTTACATGATGGTGTGATCACAGAACTTCAAGCTCAAGAATAATGAGCATTGAATATCATCAGTGAGCATAAGGTGAACAACGTCCAAATGTTTTCCAAGAAGACTTCTGCCATCGAGCTCTTTAAGGATATCATGCTAAAGAATGAGCACACTACCAAGGTAGTGGTGGAGGCATGCAGGTTTGTCCCTGAGTTGGATATTCCTGAAGATGTGCCAGTGGATGAACGAATCTGGAAGCTCGCTGGTGGAGTGCGCGAAGCAAGATCAGAGCTAGACAAGGTTTAGTTGGACCTGAACCTTAAGATCACAGAACTTGCATTGAGGGACTGGCCATTGACTCTGCCATAGGTAAAGGAGCAACGTGAGGCTATTGTAAGAGAAGAAATAGCCACTATAAATAACACAGTGAAGGAGTGCACAACACTCTTCGAGCAGGTTCAAAGTGGTTACCAATTTGCAGGAGGATCCTACCTTACAAAGGTTGGAAACGGAGGCTTGGGAGCTGCAGTAGAGATATGATGAAGTCAAAGTGACGGTGAGCATCGTCACCCTTACACAGAGGCTAACAAAACTACAGGAGACAAAGCTTCTAAAGAAGTAGGTGGATGCAACACAGCGCAAAGAGGGTGTCCTCAAGGCCAGAATAGGGCCTTGGCTTGATGAAGCCTATGCGCTCACAACCACCATCGAAGGAAAACTAGCTAGTCTGCAGGGAATGGAATAGAAGGTACAAGTAGATGGAGCAGGGCCATCGACAGAGCAGCGAGTTGAACAGATGAAGCAGGCGAGAACACATTGCACCACCAAAGTTGCAGTGGTACAGATGGAGCTCGGAGGTCTTCATGACAAGATCTCCATACCATTAGAGTGAATCGAGGGCGAGTCACTAGATTTGTGTTGGGGGCCTGTTGGGAACAAGTCCCTTGGGGTCAATTTTGGGGTTAAAAGCCCAATTTTTGGGGTTAATAGCACAAGTTTTGTGTAAATTCTCTACATTTTGTGGTCGTGGAGTGTGAAGATGTAAATATTTACTAAGGTTTTTCCACCCTTCTTTTGTATAAGTCATATCAGCTCTAGGGATCTACCTATGGTCCACAGACCATAGGGTTGTATAAAAAGGGAGTCTTAGAAGAGTCTAAGGCAAGTTTTTTGGTAAGGAGTTTTGGTGCTATGTTTTAGGTACGGGTTTGTGAGAGCTAAGAGCAAAGAGTCCTAGCATAGGAAGAGGCTTTGTAGCGAAGTGCACAGAGGCCTAGGGTAGAAGTTTGTAGATGAGTGCACAGACCCCTGCAGCTGTGTGCGCAGGGAAGTCAGACTCTGTACTGGAAATCTAGATTATTAATAAAGAGGAATATTCTACAATTATATGTGTATGCATTATTTTACTTTTGTTATGATGGTTGCAGTTATGTTATCTTGAATACTGGAGTATGAAGTAATGCCATATTGATGCACGAATCTATGTATTTTACCTTGTCATATGAACACAAGTAGGAATATTTTTTTATGTGAAGATGACCATAATGCATGTTAAAGTAACCAATACTAAAGCGAATCTGGGTAGATGTTAGAATATTATATATTACGGAGCAATGGAACACATAAAATATTGCAGAAATATAAACACATAAAACGCACAAAACAAGAGAGACACAGATATACGTGGTTCACCCAGTTTGGGCTACGTCCACCTCGAACAGCAAATCCTTCCTTTCTATTATC
>APFE031437746.1:168928-183550 GCA_000404065.3 Pinus taeda
CCCCCCTGCAGTGAATATTTTACGGGCGGCGTTGCCGCCCCCATTTTGAACTGGGGTCCAATGTGGTGGTACTTTTGAATATAGAAGATAATCAGGCTCCACACCCAACAATAGATACAGAAGTAAGAGTAATTACAGGGGTGCATAAGTGCCTGATCTATCTATTTACGGCTTGAAAAGGATGATTGGAGACTTGCGCGGAGACTTCAAGGATGAATAAGAGAAGTACTTTGATAAGCCCTAAAGGGCTTATCAATCTGTGCGAAGGAAGGTTAGGGAAAATAACTGACATCACAACCATCTCAAGGTGTAGAAACCTGGTTCCTGCATCCCCCCACACTGCTTCGGGTGAGACTTCAGTCCACGCTCCGCGGATTGATGTTGAGAAGGTCATTAGTGTAGGGATTTCTTTGGATACTTAGTGCTGAACCTGGTTTAGGGCCCATCAAGTCAACAATAGGAAATATCGATGATTGAAAGAGAACTAGTGGAGGTGCATTCTATATGGGTTCACGGGTAGTGTCTTGGTTCAACAGGAAACAAAGTTCAATTTCCTTATCCACCGATGAAGAAAAATATGTGGCTACTTCATCTTGCTACACACAACTGCTTTGGATGGTGAAAACATTGCAAGACATTCAAATCACATGTACTCCACCCATTTCCATTCTATTTGATAATACAAGTGCCATCAGTATTTCAAAAAATCTTGTCATGCACTCCAAGACCAAGCCCATTAAGTACCATTTTCTACGAGAACAAGTGCTTGAACAAAAATTTAAGTTGGAGTATATTCCCTTCAAAGAACATGTTATTTATATATATTCACCAAACCGCTTCCTAAAGAACATGTTATTGAATATCTCAGACAAAAGTTGGGAGTAGTTGTTGCATCATCATGCTGTTAAATATAGTTTTTCAGAGGAAGGTTATTATACGTGTGTTTCATGAAGTATAGTTGCATATACACATGGGTTTTTGTGGTTGAAGAAGTGTATATGTTTTTCTGACAGAAAAATAGTGGGTCAAACTTTGATATGGGTGCTCTAACTGATATTGATGATTTGAGTCTGACGATATGCTTTGTTCATTGATTTTTATCTAATTGACAAAGGTGCCTTGATGAATATCTTGTTGACAATTCACATGTAGCACAGGTTTAGCAGGAGCATTAGCCTTCACACACATTTTACATTGTTGGCATCATGGTTGTTGAGTTTAGTTATGGCTTCAGATACTTATATCATTTGTTGCATAAGTCATGGGTGTGATATGACTTCTTTTGTCATGGTCAATATTTGAATGAGTCCTATTGGACATATGATGTAATTTGTATCCCTACTTTGCATGGGATGGATGATGTAATAATTGTTTTATTTATATCATGTATAAACAATCGATATATCCCCACTTGGTTGGGTGGATGAGTCAAATATGGTGTATTCCCACTTGGTTAGGTGATTGATGTATGAGTCATTGGTCATAGGGAGGTCATACTCACTTAGTTGAGTTATAGAGTCATGTTATTCTTTTGAAACATATCTCTACAGACACATCATGTACTTAGGGGGAGCATGGATAACATAATGTATATCAAAGGGGGACAACAACTTGGTCCACCCTTTTCCCTTGATGTCAAAGGGGGAGAGTATTTTGGTGTTGCTTGTTATCTATAACAATTTCTACATCTTGTAGTAATCAACACTTGCATGGTTTCCATAAAGTCCAAAGGGGGATATTATTGGCATTATGATACAAGTGTTGTCCTTGATGGCAACTCATTCACATGTCAGTTCAATTTTGATGAAAGGCAACCCACAGTGTAAAAGGTCCATTAAGATGTAACAGGGCATTAGTACAGAAGAAGAGGAAGAAGGAACTAAAGTCTACTAATCAGAATGAAGAATTTGAAGGTAAAGGATGGTGACAAGTATTTTAAGATGTATACACGGGTCCACTTAGTCAAAACATCGTATACATGTTGGTTCATAGAACAAAAAGAGCATATACATATACACACACTTTCTTATACGTATACACACACTTTCACAAGAATCAAAGCGCATATATGTTGGAAAATCAAGGAAATCCAAGAGGAGACAATACCAGGGGTCAATACCATGCTATTAGCCCATAATATTGAGCGAAGTAATAACTATTTGATCCCATCCAAGAATACCACGGGTCCTAAGTGGTTTTGGTTTGAGGTATTGAGAAAGGCCTAAAATTGTATAAGGAGGAGAAGATCATAAGGCCAGGGTGTGCAAGTGAAAGGGTTTCCAAGGAATACTTCTATCCAAAGTATATTTTATGTTGTAGGGGCTATGTTTGTGATTTGATATCAAATATTTTGTGCACCTTGAATTCAATGTTGGATCAAGATCATGAGACTTGAAATGACTTATCATTGAATGATTTGATATTGGTTGGGATAGCTCTGATTATGTACACCTATTTTATTCTTCATGATCTGGGTTTGTTTGAAGTCCGGAATTGTAGCAAAGTTATGAGTTAATATTTGCAGATCTATACACTGGTTCATCTTGGTAAAAGCACATGTATATGCAAGTTCTACTCTTCCAAGTAGCGTATACAAAAGGAAAGCCTTTTCTTCGGATTTGACTAATCTATTCGATCAGTTCTGTTGTTTTACTATTGTTTGTCAATGAAGTCTTCTTAGATCTGAATGTAAAACTGAATGCATAAGGATTTTTGTGTCTCATTGATTAATTGTATAAGTGGGAAGGGTGATCTCTGCTACTGCCTGTGTAAATATTTGTAAATTGACAGTAGATGTTTAGTTTATTGTTGGTTGATACAAACTTGAATTAAAATTTTTATGTTTCAGTAGTTTTGAAGGTATACATAGGTTTGATTAAAGGAAGTAGCATATAAACACAAGTTAGATTTAGTAAAGTAGCGTATACATTATGATGCATGATTTTGAGGTTGCAGCTAGTTCTAAATGATAATGTAGGTTTCTGGGTTTAGCACAATGTTCTGGTGACAGTAATCTAACTATTCAGATTAACTGATTATTGGTTGATGCAATTTGAAAGTTTTGATGGGTTGATTATGAAAATTTGATGAAACGAGGCCTTCATGTGTACTGTTGTGTACTAGGAGCATCCAGTCTGAAAAATTTATGAAACGTTGTCCCTAGAGGAAGAGATAAGGTCATAGCCCTCTGTAGGTCGACGCCTAGTACTAGTAAACACATTGGATAGTATAAGAGCTAGGGGGTTGTAACTCCCTTCCAATAGAAATTGGAAATTGAGAGAAGGTTGTAGCCTTCTGCAGGTGGGTGCCTGCGTATTAGTATGATTCTGCACTAGTACAAGATTGTAAACATATTTTCTTATTATTAAAAGAAGATAGAGACGACAACAGCAGGTGGTTTTCACCCACATTGGGTTTCCACCTTAAATCTTGGTGTTCATGTGTGTTGCTTATGTGTGATGGTTTATTCTGTTTTTACTACATTGTTTAATAATTTATAGATGCACTGGTTAAAGATCAACACATGATAAATTGACTAAATCACAAGTTCTTTGGGTATATGATGGTTTCTCTAATCACAGTAGCGTGTACATGCTAGTTCACTTCACAGAAGTAGCATATATAAGTCTGTTTGAGAAACGAAAAATTATTGATCTGATAATACTAATTCATCCCCCTCCCCCATCTCAGTATTATTTCCAACAACTATTCGTGATCTTCCAGATATCATCATCCGAGAAAATACCATCTACAAACCATGTCAATTCAATAAGAAAAGTAGAGTTCAATTCAATGCTAAAGAAGGATTAGCAAGTAAGCCTCTTAAACTCATTCATAATGATTTGTGTGGATTAACAAGAAAAAAGTCACCTCATGGAGAGGAATACTACATTTTATTCATGATGATTTTCTTAAAATGTGTTGGATTGGTTTAGTAAAACATAAAGATGAAGAATTTGAAAAGTTTAAGGTCTTCAAAGCTTTAGTTGGAAATGAATTAGATCTAAAAATCAAATGTCTCAGATTTGATCAGGGAGGATAATTCATATCAGATGACTTTTTTGAATTTTGTGAATGACATGGAATAAATAGACAATTCTCTGTTGTCATAACTCCTCAACAAAATGAGGTGGTGGAAAGAATGAGTAGAACAATTCAACAAATGGCTTGAGCTACGCTTGATGATTTTGGAACTCCTGACACCTTCTAGGATGAATCTGCACATACTGAAGTAAATATTCTCAAAAAATCTCATGTACGTGTAAATAGTGATCAAACTCCGTATGAACTTTGTATGGTAAGCCTCCAACTGTAAAACACTTCAGAGTTTTTGGAAGCAAATGTTTCATCAAAAAGACTAATGAAAAACTTGGTAAGTTTGAACCCAGAGGAGACGAAGGGATATTTCTTGGTTATTCATCTATAATTAAAGGATACAAATGTTATAATAAGATACTTTGAAAAATTGTTGAATTCGTTGATGTTGTAATCGATGAAGCATTAGAAATCTAAAACAAGGGACATCAACAAAGGAATATGATAATAATGAAGACAGTGAATACTTTCTCGTATCAAATTGATATGATATAGAGGAAGAAACAAATGAAGCATCAGAAGAAGATACATCTGACAGGGAAAAGGATCCATCTAGGTATGTTCAAAAAAATCATCCAAAATCTCAAATTCTAGGAGAAAAGGGTGTGGAGTAGAGACAATAAGAATGCTTGTATAATTTTCTATTTATATAGCATTATTATCCTCCATAGAACGAAAAAATTCAAATGAAGCTAGTATATATGAATGTTTTTTAAGGCCATGGATGAATAACTTGACCAAATTGAAAAGAATTATACTTGGGAATTAGTTTTTAGGCCTCATGATAAAAATATTATAGGAACAAAGTGGATATTCAAGAATAAGTTGAATGAAAATGGAGAGGTAACTAGGAATAAAGAAATGCTTGTTTGTAAAGGGTATGCACAACAAGTAGGTAAAGAATTTGAAGAAACTTTTTCACCTGTTTCTAGACTTGAAGCCATAAGAATGTTTCTTTCTCTTTCACGTTTTCGAAAATTCAAAGTTTATCAAATGGATGTAAAATATGCATTTCCTAATGGAGATTTAGAAGAAGAATTATATGTTGAAAACCCAGAAGGATTCACTCAAAAATGCTTTATATGGACTGAAACAAGCTCTGAGGGCATGGTATTATCACCTTGACAAATATCTTCAACAATAAGGTTTCACAAAAGGATTTGCAGACAACAACTTATATACAAAAATTGAGAATGATGATGAACTACTAATTATTGTTTTTCATGTTGATGATATCATATTTGGTAGCAAAGAAGAATCTATGAATCAAAACATTGCTTCTGTTATGCAAAAAGAATTTGAAATGTCTTTACTTGGAGAACTGACTTATTTTCTTGGTCTACAAGTGAAACAAACAAAAGATGGTATATTTCTCTCATAAACTAAATATCTCAAGCAGATTCTGAAGAAGTATAGAATGGAAGATTCCAAACCAATAGGTACTCCAATGGTAATAGGATGTAGTCTCAGTTCTAATGATGATTCTCCTACAGTGAATCAACCAACGTACAGATCTATGATTGGAAGTCTATTTTATCTAACAGGCACCAGACCAAATATCATGCATGCAATAAGAATCGTTGGAAGATTCCAAGCCAATATGAAGGAATCACATCTTCAGGCAGTAAATAGAGTATTCAAATATCTCCAAGGAACTTAATACTTTGGTCTATGGTATCATAAAGATACAGATCTCACCCTTCATGCATATACAGATGCGGATTAGGCTGGAAATGTTGATGACTAAAAAACGCTAGTGGAGGTGCATTTTATATGGGATCACGATTAGTATCTTGGTTCAGCAAGAAACAAAGTTTGATTTCCTTATCTATAGTGAAAGAAGAATATGTGGCTATTGCATCTTGTTGCACATAACTTCTCTAGATGATGCAGACATTACAAAATATTCAAATTACATGTTCTCCACCCATCTCCATCTAATGTGACAATGCAAGTGTGATTAGTATGCACTCCAAGACCAAGCACATACCCTTTAAGTACCACTTTCTATGTGAACAAGTGCTTGAACAAAAGGTTAAATTAGAGTATGTTCCCTGCAAAGATAAGGTTGCTAATATATTTACCAAACCTCTTCCCAGAGAATCATTTGAATATCTCAGATAAAAGATGGGATTTGTTTTTGCCTCATCCTGTTGTTAAAACTAGTTATTTCAGATTCAGAGGAATGTTTCCTATACATGGATTTCATGGGCCGGACTCAAAATCAGTTTTTGACATGCCTGTTCAGTTTGATGTTGATGGATACAGTCTATTGATATGATTTTCTCATTGATGTTTATTTGATTGATGAATATGCCTTAATGAATGAATTTTTGACAGTGCGTGGGTAGAATAGGTTTGGGGAGAGCATTAGGCTTCAAAACATTATGCATTGTTGGCATCATGATTGTTGAATTCAGCCATGGTCTTAGTTATTAATCTCATTTGATGAAAAGGTCATGTAAATACCTATGGTGCAATAATATGTCTCTTTTTATCATAGTCTATTATTAATGAGTACTTTTGGACATATTATGTAATTTGTACCCCCACTATGCATGGGAAGGATGATGTAATAAGTGCAATTTTCAGTCATGTATGAACATTTGGTGTATCCTCACTTGGTTGGGTGATTGATGTATGTATGAGTCATTGGTGATATGAAGGTCATACTCACATAAGTTGAGTTATAGAGCCATGTTATTCTTTTGAAAAATATTTCTACAAACTATGCATGTGCTCAGTGGGAGCATGGGCAGTATAGTGCATCTTAGCATGTACTAAGGGGCAGAATATCTTTGTCCACCCTTTTCCCTTAATGTCAAAGGGGGAGAGTATCTTGGTGTTGCTTGATATATCTAACAGGTTTTACATATTGAAGTGATCAACACCAATGTGGTTGCCATCAAGCCCAAAGGGGGAGATTCTTGGCATTATGGTACATGTGTTTTCCTTGATGGAAACCCACATAAAAGTCAGTTCAAAAATGATAAAGGGAAACTCAAATTGTAACAAGTCTATTTAGAGGTAACAGAGTAATGGTACAAAAAAACAAGATGATGGGACAAAGGATTACAGATCAGAATCAAGAAATTGAGGAAAGAGAATGTCTTAAGATGTATACGTTGTTTACCCTAGTCCAAGTAGTGTATACACATGGGTACACAAAATAAATGGAGCGTATATGTATGCACACAATTTCACAGAAGGAAAAGCGTGTATGGGATGGAAAATTAAGGTTAAAGAATACCAAGGGTCCATACCATGGTATTAGCCCACAATATTGAGCAGAATAATGGTTACTTGATCCCATCTAAGAATACCATAGATTCTAAGTGTTGATTTGGTGCATGATATTGACAAAGGCTCTAGTATATAAGGAGGATAAGATGAAAGGGATATGTGTGCAAGTGAAAGGGTTTTTCATGAATACTTTTATCTTAAGGATATTAGTGTTGTAAGGGCTATGGTTATGACATAGATCTCAAATATCTTGTGCACCCTTGGATACAATGATGGATCAAGATCATGAGACATGAAATGACTTATAATTGTCGGATCTAATAATGGAATCTGGATAGTCTAGATCTGATTGCTAACACATGTTTTATCCTTTATATGCTATGATCTGAGTATATCTAAAGTCTTGAAAATATGCAAAGTTATAAGTCATTATTTTCAGATTTATACATTGGTTTGCCTCGGTGAAGGCGCGTATACAGAAGAAGGGCTTATTGTTCAGACATGACTGATCTATCTGATCAATGTTGTTGTTTTATTGTTGTTTGTCAATGATGTCCTCATTAGATATGAAGTAAAATTGATTGTATAAGGAGATTGAGTCTGGTTAACTGATTGATTAAGTAAGAAGGGCGATATTTGCTGCTATCTATTTAGACCTTTGTGATATGATAGTAGATCTTCAGGTTGTCTTTGGTTAGTGCAATTTTTGTTTTAGAAGTTTTATGATTCAGTATATTTAGAGGTATACACAAGTTGGGTTACAGAAAGTAGTGTATACACGCAGGTTGGCTTCATTGAAGTAGCGTATACATTATGACATATGGTTTTTAAGGTTGTAGTGGGTTCTGGTTGTTGATGCAATATTCTAGTTTCATCTTTGTGTTCTGGTGATAGTGATCTAACTGTTCAGATTTATTGATTGTGTTTTTCTTCAAAGTTGATGGATTTCAGTGATTGATTGATGCAGTTGTATTTTATGTTTATATTATAGTTGTGGTGATTGATTTTGAGCTTCAATGTTACTGATGGGTCCAGTATGAAAATTTGATGAAACATGGCCTACATATTGTGTTGTTGTGTACCAGGAGCATCCAATCTAAAAATTTATGAAACGTGGGCCCTTGAGAAAGAGTGAAGGTTGTAGCCTTCTATAGGTCAGCACCTATGTACTCGTAAACATATCAACCAGTACAAGAGTTAGGAGGTTGTAGCTCTCTTCCAGTAGAAGCTAGAAAATAAGTGAAGGTTGTAGCCTTCAGTAGGTAGATGCATGCATACTGGAAAAGGTTCGCACCAGTAAAAAACCTGTAAACACTTTTCATTATAGAAAAATTGAAGACTGAGATAACAACAACGGTGGTTTTTTCCCACATTGGGTTTCCACTTGAAAAATCTTGGTGTTCATGTGTGCTGCTTACATGTGTTGATTTATTATGTTTTTTACTGCATTTGTTTACTACTTAGTAAATGAATCACACTCTAATTTAAGTTCAACAGACAATTAGTTGTTTCACAAGTTTATTATCTATACATTGGTTCCATTCATTATAGTTGTGGACATACATTGTTTGACTTATGTAAAATAACATATACAGTTTGAAAGGAAGATTATTGTTAAAAGTTTCAATATTCATTCACCCTTCCCCCCCCCCCCCCCCCCCCCCACCAATATTTTTCCCAACGCATTTCTTAAAAATTGGTCCTTTAGATCCCTAGAATCTACCAGCAGATTAATAAGTCTTCTTACATGTTGGAGTGAATATATGGAAATTAGTAATTTTTTCTTCTTACATCACATCTTACTTGTAAGTATCAAAGAAATCTAGGCAAATAATTCTCAATCATTAATATGTATGGGTCATAAGATCACAAGAATATCTTCTAGGTAATCTTTCTAATGAGTGGATGGAATCAAGGTTGAAAATATAATCCTAGGATGTGATCTAGATATAACAATGAAGGTAAGGGAAACATGGAGAGAAGGAGCTAAACAAGATTCCCTAACTAGTTACTTTGTCTAAGATATGGCCATTTATATTGCATCCAAAGGTGTATAGTTTCATTTCAAATTTTAGAAATATATTTCATTATATTTTAATATTCCATTCCATTTTAGGTACTTCGAATTTTCTCCCCTTTTCTAATTTGCATGTGCACTCTTCCAATCCTTGTGTGATTTTGATGAATAAGAGAAAAATGTTTTAATTTCTAAAAATTTTTTCCTACATATTCTAAAATCTTGGAAGATTAGAATAGAATAGAAAGAAAATTACATGTTTTTAGGGATAGAATTGATATCTAAACACCAAATCTTATAAATAAAAAAAAAAATTTTAAATTAAAAAATAAAATAAAATAGTTTTTTTTTATCATGTTGGTCACAGTTGAATTTGTGTGGGGAGAAAAACAGGATTTTTGGGTAGTTAAAAAACTTTGAGGCAAAGAATAAAAGAGAAGGCCCTCCTTGCTTTGTTCTGACATTTTTTATATCCTTTTTTTAATATCAATTGATTGAAAGTTAATTTATAGATTGAATATCTTGAGTTCTTCTTAATATTATTTTCTACATGCAACTTTAAAGTTAAAAAGTAACTTCATTGTAAAGTGATTCTCACTTAATTTTATATAAAATAGGGTCTCCACTCACATTAGAAAACTAGCTTTATTTGTGAAAGTGAGGTTTATAGATAAAGTTAAACAAGGAGGGAACATTTGCTTTTATTATTTAGAACTCAATAACCTCATTGTGCACCCATCAACGCATCACAAAACCTCCACTACTACACAACACATTGGTTCCCTTTATGCCTTAATTAAAAAGGGCATAACTTTTGCATCCAAACTTTGTTTTTAATGTGTTTTTCTTTTTCTTTTTCTTTTATAAATTTCCATTTTCTTGTAGAGTTGTCAATCTAAACAATAAGTTTCTATTTTTGAAGCCATGTTTCTCTGATATTGTAATATGGCTAGTCCAAGTCATCCACTACTTACAAGTTCAAACTACTTCTAATCGAAAACTTGTATGGAAGATTTAATATGAAGTAGGGGACTTTACTAGGTTATTTTGGGAACAAAATAACCGTCTTAATGCAATAAAGAAAGTTAAATGGGATAAAAAAATGATGAATCATGTGGATTAATTGAGATGTGCATCTCCAGTGATATTTAGTTTCATCTTCAAGGAATGGAGATCTGACATACAACATGACGATGGATGGAAACCATGTAAACATAATGATATTTGATTCCACTCGATCAAAAATCAATTGATTTCTTTAAATTCTAGTGATTTCTCTAGCATTGAATATTTTCTATCTAAGTTCAAAGCAAATGTACTTTTATTTGCAGAATGTAACATAATCAAGATAGATGGTCATATTACATATGTTATTTTTTCTAAGCTTTGGGCTACATATTATTTTTTTGTATCTACTTTTCACTCCAACAAAATCCTTTTATTAGTTAAGGAGATGCTTACAAAATAACCTATTTTGAAGTTTATTGTGGTCCTTTAATTACAAAATAGGAGTTCCATCAAATGGTTTTTAAATCCGCCTTCTTTCATGAGGATCTACAAGAAGACATTTACATGGAACATGCTCTTTCCTATATTCATAATGATTCCAACTTTGTTCATCACTTGAAGAAGTATCTATATGACATTAGGAAAGCTCCTCGAGCTTGCTATGCTAAACTAGAAATATCCCTTCTTGAAATCATCTTTATAGATTTCATTATAATCTCAATGTCTATACCAGTGAATTAATCATCTAATAATATTTGTTCTCTATGTTTATGATGCTAAAATAGAAATATCCCTTCTTGACATCATATTTTTTAGATGTCATTATAATCTCAATGTCTATACCAATGAAGTAATCATCTAATAATATTTGCTATCTATGTTGATGATGCTAAAATAGAAAGATCCCTTCTTGAAATCATATTTTTTAGATGTCATTATAATCTCAATGTCTATACCAATGAAGTAATCATATAATAATATTTGTTCTCTATGTTGATGACCTTATACTCACTAGTAATGACCTTAAGCTTTTAACCTATGTGAAATAAAATTTAAAAATAAATTTGAAATGATCAGCTTATGACATTTGAATTATTTTATTAGCCTACAAGTCTTTCAAACCATGGAAATAATTTACCTTTCTCTGTCTAGGTATGCATGTGACCTTCTTAGCCACTTTCGTCATCTCCATTGTAGTCTAGATTCAAGCTTGACATCACCTGTACTATGCCTAAAGTAGATGCCACTCTATACTATTAGTAATTTGTTAGTATTTTGCATTTGACTCATTCCCATCCTGATATTTCCTTTATTGTTGATCTTTTTTCATAGTATATACAAACACCCTAAGAGAAGCATTGAAAAGGAACAAAGATGATACTTCTATATATGAAGGGTATAATTTAATTTGGGATACATTCTAACTTAGGGGGACTCTTTTTAGGTTGGTTTCACTAATTATTATTGAGCTAGTGACCCTAATAACACAATGTTTATTGCAAGTTATGTTTTTAATCTTGATTTTGGGAATGTCACCTAGGTTTCTAAAAAGCAACATGCCCTTCTCTTTCATCAACAAAATGAGAGTATTGAGTAATAATTAGGGGAAGTCAAGAATCCATTTGGCTTTGGAAGATCCTTTGAGTTTCTGGGTTTCAACAACAACATCCAACCACACTCTAATGTGGTAATCAAACCATCATATTGTTCCAAGATCTAGTTCAACATCAATGAAACAAACATATTGAAATATGCATGTGCTTCATTGGGAGCTTCTTAGTGATCATGTTCTCAAAGTGCTCTACTTCCCTACAAAATATCAAGTTGTAGATATTTTCATAAAGTTGCTTAAGGAAGCAAAGTTTTCAGAACTTTCAGATATCTAAAGGAGTTTAAGAAGTTCTCATTAAGGGAGGGGGGGGGGGTGTGATTTTAATGCTTCCTTCCTTTTCCTAATGTGTCACCTTTATAAATTTTTCAATCCTCTCCCAAATTTTTCTTAAAAGGGGGATACTAGGATATTTAAACACTCAATAGTTAGTTTAGATCAACTTGGTCTAATGTGTTTATACATAGAGTGTTTTTCTTTAGTGTGCATTTGCAATTATCTAGTCCAATATTCATGATTATATTCTAGACATAAAGTGATGTGATAGCTCACCTTCTCTTTGATACTAATGGCTATTTATATTTGGCTTAACATTTATTGGTCCATGATCCCTATATAAAGAGCATAGAAGTCTTGTGCTGATGATTAATTGTGAAAAAATCATATGTGATTTTTTTTTTACATTAATGTGATGCCTAAGTGGTTGTATATCATTGGGGTTATGGAATGTTCTTTATTTGAGGTTTTTAATGATATAATACACTAGTGAATTTATCTCTGATATGTTTTTGTGAGCAATTGTCTTAAGGTGTTTAACCTATGTTGGTATACCCTATTTATGAAATAGATCGAATCATGCTTCAAGAGGTTTAAGACAAGGATATTTGATGTCCCCCTTCCTTTTTTGTATGGTGGTAGAAGGCTTAAGTATAATGATATAAACATATAAAAGAGAATATTCTATTCAAAGGATAAAAATGGGGAATTCAGTATCACTTTATTACTTTTTATATGTCGACGATGTTGTTTTTTTGGATCAAGGACTCAAAGGAAGACTAACAAGTGTTAGGGTATTTAGACACTTAGGAGTTTGTTAAGTTCAACTTGGCCTAGTATGTCTATTTGGTACAAGTGTGTTTCTTTAGCTTGCATTAGTTGCATTATAATCCAATGGTCATGATATGTTCTAGACATGGAGTAATCCGACAACTCACATTCTCCTTGATATCAATGAATTATTGATCCATGGATTAACCCCCAATTGATCCATGATCTCTATTTAAATTGCATAGAGGGTCATGGATGATGATGATTGATTTGAGAACTCTCTTATGTGAAATATTTTTTTTTTGCATTAATAAAATTGCCTAAGGAGTCACTTTGGCTATGGTCGTGAATTAATTTCTTCTTAGAGGGTTTTAACCATGTAAATATATTGGTGTTATGATATTTGCTCTGGTTGTGTGAGCTATTACTAAAGGTGTTCATCCTATATGCAATATGTTGTTTTCCTGAGGCAAAAAAAAAAAGTTGAAAGAAATACTAGACCTATATAGTAAGAAATAGGGATGGAGATGACATTAACAAGTATTCGATTATATTTAATAGTATAGGAGAAGAAGGGGAAGGAAATTGTAAGAAAATCATTCCTTATAATTCTATTCCGCTTGGAAATGGAATAAAATGTCTTGGATTTCATATAAAACCCATTAACTAGATGTTTAGAGGCTAGTTGTGCATGGTTATATGAAAAATATAGGGAAGAATCACACATTTCTATTATAGGTGGGTATTTGGAGAGGTGGTGTTGACTTTAGTGAAATTGGTATTGGAGGGGATACTTATATATTGTTATAAATAACCCACATCCCCAAAATTATTTTGAAGATAAGAAATAAGTGATCTTGCCTCCTTTACATAGGTAAAAGAGAGAAGGAAGGTATACTCTTGATAAATATAAGAAGTTGGCCAAACTGAAAGAGGATGGTCGATGAAGACTAAAGAATATACATTTGTTTGGAATGGCTTTGGTTGTTAAAATCTTGTGGGGATTAATGCACATTGAAATATCATGGGGCAAAATAATAAAATGTCTTTCAGTAAAAAAATCACATTCAGATTGTTGGATCAACATATTTCGAATCACCCAGTGTGGTTTATCAAACTAATATGGAAAGTTTGATCTCAACTTGAAAATAAATAATATAGAGGTGAATAGAAAATCGAGTCCTACAGTTGGAATATAACAAGAAAAAATGAAAAATAATATAATTATTGTTAAGCAAAGGTTATTATAATGTTCAAAACCTATAAATTATTAAATTAGTTTATAGCAATTAATGGATTTAAACACCAAATAGTAAAATTAATAAAGAAAAAATATAAAGTCAAATGAAAATTACCATTAATTAAAAAAAAATTGACTTAGTTGATACTAAAAATCTATAGTATTTACATTTAATTAAGAACATTTATATATATCGTATTAATTAATATATATTTAACAGTAATGAGTACATTCCATTAGGTACACTCGGTAACTTAGTAGAAATGACTGTCACTATTCCACCATTAGTAGAACTATTTCGTAAATGTCACATGGGCTAACATGTCTCTAAATACTTGAACCCATACTACTTCGAACACAAAT
>APFE031437746.1:184433-197155 GCA_000404065.3 Pinus taeda
AAAGGGGTAAGAAAAAAAAGAAGAAGAAGAAAAAATAAAAATAAAAAATTGTAACCAATAGAAATGGAAGTTACTAAAGAACCCATAATAAGATATCAACCAATCACCTTACAAATAAATAGATTCAAATAATAATAAAAAATAAGAAAAATTGAATTCCCAATGCTAAATTATGGATAAGAGACATAAATGTTTTGTCAAAGATGAACTAATATGCAATCAAAGGAAAAATTGACTGTGTAATACCATGCCTACGACAAGTATAATAAGGAATATTAAAGAAAAAGGAACAAAAAAATAAACCAAAAACGGAACGAACAAGGAAAGGAACAAGGAGAAAAACAACTAAAAAATAAGATTTCTAAGAAGAAAGGGTAGGGATTCAAAACTACTAATCTTGCAGTCACTGTCCCTATTCAGAGTACTTGGCCTTCTCTTAATCTTGATGGTCTCCCTAAACTTCCGATGACAAAAATGGTTGATCCTTGCAATGACTTGAGCCTCTTCAACACATATGTGGTGATTTGTCTTCTTATTATGTTTTACCAACATTTAGGAGTGATTCCTACCATGTTTGATGTCGGAGGCATGCTCATGAATCCTCTAATTTATGGAATGGCCAATTTCTCTAATGTATGAGGTCCACAAGAACATGAGATTACATAAACACATTTCATATCTTTAAGGTCTACCAAGTCTTTGATAAATCTAAAGGAACTTATTTATTTATCAAAATATATTCATTTACATATATATAATTAACATTATAAATTCTAGATATATATTAATATTTATTTATTAGATATATCATTAAGATTTTTTTAGTATTTCTTTTATATAATTCTTTTTAGTCAATACTATAGATTTTTATTTGTATACGTAATTCATATATTAATGGAATATTGATTTTGATATATTTATTATTAGCTTAGTAATATCATTATTATTAAGAATTTTAATTTCTTATATAAGTTTTTTTTATTAAATACTATAGTTTTAAGTCTTGGATTAAGTGTATTTAAAAAATTATATTATGTTTTTATCGCGTTTTAATTGAGTGGATTTTTCCTTTCTTTTTCTTGACGTAATTCTATTATGGAACTTTTCTTTTCTTTATTAATTTTTTTTGAGTGTTAAATCTTATAATTGTATAACTAATTTAATATTATAGTTTTAAAGTTACATTAGTTTTTGTTTAATAATTATTATATTATTTTTCTTTTTTTACTGTTATATTCCAACTTTTAGGAATCAATTTTATATTTATCTCTATATTATTTATTTTCACACTGAGACTCTCTATCTTAATATTTTATTCTCGACAATAAACCACACTATATCTAAATGTGATTTTTTAGTTGAAAACTTTCATAAATAACATTATTATAATAAAATCCAAATAACTCATATCACACAAATTAGGGCATATTCCTCACATAAATTTCACCACCTAAATAAGGGGGCACCATATCCCACAAATTCCACCACATAAATGGGCACATTCATCACAGAAATTTCACCACCTAAATAAGGGGGCACCATATCACACAAATTCCACCACATAAATGGGGCATCATATGTGGCACTATAGCTATTCACATTAATCAGATGAGTTGAAAACAAACACAATAAATAACTTGCGTGCTTTGAAGGGCAGAAGGCTCAAGAATTGCTTTCAAGATAATAACAGGTGTTTCATATGAATGTGATTAATCATATTTTTCAAACACTTTTTGGGAAACTACTTTTGATGCAATTCTTTTTCCCTCGGAATAAAATAAAATGCATTAACTCTCAATATAAAAGGAATATAAATTTAAATACATCAAGTCTAATATATTATCTTGAATTAACTCTGACCTATATCTATATTTAGTGGGTTCACTTAAAATATTGTCATGTAAATTGTATATACTAGTGGAAAATATTAACAAATGTTTTAGATGTCATGATCAAGAAAGGTGCATTTTTTAAAGAATGATTAAAATAATTATAGAAAAAATAAAAATATATTTTAATTAAATAAAAAGGAAATAAATATTTAATAATTTTTTATATTAAATTAATATCTGAATATGATATTTAATATTATTTACAATTTTGGGAAAGAATAGCCATTAAAGATCATGTAGCTTGCAAACAAAACACTACTAATATATTTTGGCACATTCATATAATATCAACATTTCCATATATACATCCATAGATGCCTAATTTAAATCATAAATATATGAGCTATTTTCAGATCATAATATAGTAAGCTATATTGGTGATAAATAAATATTTATTAAAATTAAATAATAAATATTTATATCATGTTCATATTAATTTGATTATAATTACTATATAAAGCCACAAATTGTCCTATACTATTTTATATTTGAAAATTTATAAAGATCTAAATGATGGAAGGTGTTATAATAATTATTGTTAATCAATATAACATTAATGATTATATAATACATATTAATTAATTCTATGATTAATAAGACTATATAAACTCACAATTTTAATATTAACTAACATTATATTTAAAATTTTTAAAGATCTAATGGATGGAAGGTGTTATAAATAATTATTGTTAATCAATTTAACATAAATTAATAGTTGATATTTTTATTAGAATTGTAATTATATTGAATAAACATTTAATTTTGAAATAGGGTTACTAAAATTATAATTTAATTATCAATAATTATTAAGTAAATAATATGGATTTTAGTTTTATTGGATATTCTATTTAGTAGTAGTCACATAACAAAGGTTGAGAGATCCCAAAAAAAAATAGAACTTTAGGGAGCTAGGTCATCAAGGTCTGTGAACGATGGTTTGGAGGCGGCCGCCATGGCTTGCGCGCAAGGCATCAAGGAAGTGGATGCACAGGTAGAAGTATGGTACTAGTTTACTATCTTGGGCTTGATGTTGATCCTCGTGGGCGGGAACAATCTGTTTGCTAGCTTGCAGGCTCCCTGAGTTTGGTGTATACGAGTGAGCCATGACCAAAGGAGGTCACTGCATCCTGGACAGTAAGACCGTCTCTGCCTGGCCGACTTGGATTTCATTTTCGCATGAGGCTCTCTGTCCTTTGCTCATCTCGGACGGCATGGCTGATATGGGGCGTGTGGGTGGACATTCGAGGGGTGCAGACCGATTATCATGAGGTGGGTTGGGCTCATGGCCTCTACTGTTTTCGGAACTGATTTTCTTGTTGCTACCTGTTACACATAGTTGGCTGCTCGATGATGCAGGGCTTTTCGATGGTTGGGACATGGTCATCTCAACGCGGTGGCAGTGCCGGTTCTGTGGGCTCCCCATCCCTTGCAATTAGGTGCATCGGGGAGTGGGGTTTTACCTGTGCTCGATGCTCTGCCCTTGTCTACTACAGTTTTTTCACTGGTGCCTTCACCCTCTCTGAAGTGTCGTTTTTTGCTCCATGGGCCGTCATCGCCTTGGTGGGATCCGGTTATAGTATTGGGTCTATCGGTGGAGAATCTACTACCATCCTTTCTCCAATGGTGCTCAGCATTGCCCCCCAGCTGGCTCCAGGAATAGCGCAAGTCCTTTGGGTTTTCAAATTTTTCTTAATCACCTGTTGGCTCAATAGTGTTAATTTGGGTAAAAATCTCATCTCAGATCGAGTTAAAACTATGAAACAAAGCATCGAGGATTTTTATGGGTACCCGACCCAAATGCAATATTTGTTATATGAGGGCAGAGCAATGTAGGACAACGGGTCCTTGAAGGAATACCACATCCTTGCAGCTTCTACCATTATTCTCAACTTGAGGCTGTGTGGTGGGGCTGCAACAACCTACAAATCTAAATTCCAAGGCGGCAACTCAAAGAACACAGAGGCTAAACAAAAACAAAAATATAGGGCAAAATCTTTCAAGAATATTCTACAGGGGAAAAGAGCAGAATCAGAACAAACAAAATCAAGTGGTTCATCCCCTAGCACATATAAAGTGGAGCAACTGAATTCCATCCCGAAAATTGAAATTGACAACACAAAAACATATGTAAACTGACTTTCTTATGAATCACCAGCAATAATTTGTTGTTTCAATTGTTTTTTGCCAAAACGGATGGACCTTTTTCACTAGATCTTAACCAAATACTCTATGGATTTTGAAATTCATCTATGCTGAAAAGGATTCTTCATAGTAAAATCCCCTTCTATGGCAGTGAGGGACAACATTCTATAAAATGGTCCATGGTTTTGGGGTACGACAAGCCTGTTCATCACTCCTTGGTTCCCAGCTTTTGATGCTAACACCATGATTATCTCCATAATGCTTATTTGGGTCTGTTTACACAATCTTCCCCTAAATTTTTGGGATGACCAGTACTTTATGGAATCAAGAATATTATTGGGTCATACATTAAAATAGATACTCAAAGATTGGAGGAGAGTATATACACATATGCTCGGATATGTGTGGAAGTAGATCTCAAAAAAGGACTTCCAGACTGTATCCAACTGATCCATAATCAGAGGAACTGGACACAGATACTTGACTACGAGAACACAATGTTTGAGTGCTCTATCTGCAAGCAAAAATGACACCTTAGGAACTTGTGTCCAGATGCAAAGAAAGACCCCAATAGAAAGAAGAAAACTTGTAAACAGCCAAAGGGCTAGAATTTCCCTCCACCAAAGTAGGAAGAAGAGGAGGATGAGGCAGTTGAGGAACCCATAGCCTTTGGGAACTCCCAGACAACATAGGCACCAGGAACCCAAGGGGAACACACAAAAGAACCCATGGAACCACAGATCAACCAAGTACGAACAACAACCATGCCAAAAACAATGGAACCTAGTGGGTACAAGGTTACACATTCATAAGACAATTCAAATTTAGATAAGGACAATACCATACCTGATGATACTCAGCTTGCTCTTGTCACTACTTTGCCATCTCAAGGGGGTTGGTGCAAGGTTGAGGAGGAAAAAAGGAGGAAAAACTAGTTTTTCTGCCCATTGTATATTAGTTCATCTTTCTTTGCATGTTTATGCTTATCATCAGCTAATGGCCTATTGATGCTTGGTTATCATCAAATGCAACATGTACTTTTATTTTCATTAATAAAATTACGCCTTTTTCCTTGGAAAAAAACAAAAGTTGAGATTTCTCAAAATGAGTTATGCCCATTCTACATTTTTTTGTGTAAGTTTGGCATTGGTAAGGCCATATCATGGTCATGTCTAAGAATAACACCTGAATAGGACAAGGAATTGAAACATTGACTTAACATCTAGGAGTTCCTTAACAACGTAACCAATCACCATCTATCCAACACCCTTGGACTTCTTCCCTTTAAATTAAATTCATTAAGTAAAAAAAAATGCCATATGAACATGTGCCATATGAACATGAGATGATTTTTCAGGCATGTAGTATTAGTAAGCCAATGTATTGTAACAAAGACTATTTACAAGTTAAGAATCTCCATGGTAAAGCGAGAGTGAATCTCCCGGGTTAAGAATCTTGTTATATGTTTTTTTTTAAATGTGTATATGTTTAACTCATGTAATAATTATTTTTATAAATACTACTAATAATATTAATTTAAAATAAAGTTATCATTTAGTTCCCAGATGTGGGTGCCAATCAAATGGCCATGAGATACAGTGTAAAGTTTTATGGAACACATGCTTCAAAGCCTTGAATTGTTCACCTGGTGGTACCATCAGATAGGCTCCCCTGCAATGACATTAAGTAACACACCCAAGACATGGCAGAGCATGCCAATGTGGAACCTCCACAACCTCCATGCATTAACTCTCTACACTGCCCTAGTTCACCCATCGTCCTCACTTCCTCCATTGTCCACCATAAGCATTGTTATAATATTTTGAAAAGTGATCAACATAATGTTAAGGAGATGTTTCTAAAAGCACAACTACTTTGTGTTCCTGCATAGCACCTTAATAGTTAGAAAACTTAGTTGTTACACTCCAATGGTCTATGAAAGAGGTTGATCTCATCATGGTGGTAGAGGTAAAGGTCGACCTTCGCTTCTGCCATGGAATGATTTGGGTGTTGATAGGTTTGATGCTATCATCCCTCATCACCACTAATGCAAGGTGGTAGACTAGAAGCCATAGAGTTGTGAAACACTAGGGACCATGCCTAAGCTTTGCGAAATGCACTTGGTCATCAACTTTGTGACCATAAGGAATGCTCTCTTGTGGTTGACGCATGTCTCCTAGACCTTGAATTCTATATGGGGCATGCCAGAGTTGCAATGAAAGACATGGAAGGGTCCCTAGGCCTCCCACTGCAATCTCCTACTCCCTTTGCTAACAACTCCTCATCTTAGAGCCCATTTAATTCAAGGAGCATTGGACCAAACATACTAAATGAAGTGGCAATGATCATACTCCTGGTACTAGACATTGACAAAAGCTTGACGTGGAACAACCTCCATTTTAGGTTGTGTCCTCCACAACAGTTGATCCAGTCAATGGTCAAGGCACATGCGCGCTCACCCTAAGTCAACCACTCGTCCTCAACCAAATGTTGATGACTACTATGGCCCAATGTCGATTTTTGAAGAGGTACATGAGCAAAAAGTTGATTCAGATAGGTTTTCTAAGAAAAAGTAGCTTTGAATGCTTCTTTCTCTCTATTTTTTACTTTCCTCTTCTCTCCATCTTCAAAATTATTGGAGTGATCACTTCAACCTTTTTTTCAACCTAAAACCATCCTCTACTCTTAACTATGCATCTAGTTTTCTAGCTCAAGCCAACTTTTTAGGTTTTTTTTAGGCCATCTAGTTCATGCCCACTAGGTTTTCTTGGTTCAACTAAATATTGTGGTTTCATGGCTCAACAACCATTGTGATGTACCTTATGGAAATTCCCTATAATATAAAGGTTGCTTACAAAAAAAAATAATTATAATTTAGTTAATTTTCATGATTTTTTAAAATCTTGGTAATGTGGGAAGTATCATGATGTAAGTGTTTTGATGCCTATTAGCATTTACCAACCATGTGAATGTGAATACTAAATTATTTATTTATAATTTTATTAACATTTCTATGAATTTTTCTATGATCTCAGCAATAGACATAGTTCATTATATTTATGGATATTATAGTTATTATAAATGTTGATGTTTATATGGATGTGATAGAGCATTGTGGATGCCTTTGGTATGGTAAATGTACATGTATCTAATGATATTTATATCTATATTAAAATTCAATAATCAAAATACATATGATTATTGATTTCAATCACAACCATAATTGAATGTACAATTTAGCTAGTTCATCATAATTGATCTTTAAATGCTATTATAATAATAGTGAGATTGTAATATTATGTGTAGTAATTAACTGGGAGTAATATGTAATGTTACAATCATATCATGTTTGATATAAAAATTAAGAAAAATAAGCCATGTAAAATAAGCAAACTATCTTGAGAATGAACACAAAATGCGACTTACAAGACTTAATGTGAGAAATTATAACAAGAAATAAGGAATGATCCTGCTATTTTCTTTATATTCATTTAGCATTAGCATTAAGGTTTTTTCATTCCCCTACTTTGATTAGAGTTAGGGTTTTGGTCCTTCTAGAATCCTTGTTGAAATTCCTTATATGGCCAACTTCACATGTGCCAATAATAAGAATTGGTATCGCATCCACTTGGTAATGCAGTGGTTACAACACATGTCAAATTATTGGAGTCATAATTCTATCCTAAGGACTTGAATTGCCATGTTTTTTGGAACATTAAAGATATCTCAATGAGTAGAACAACAATGATGGGATGAAACTTTGTTCACAAAGATTTTATCTAAAAAACGGTTATTGAATCTCTAAAACATTCTTTGCAGGCTTGAAGACCACAAATCAACCAAACAGATTAGGCTACTAAAATAGGCTCAACAAGGCCACAACTCTAAACTTTTTCCCTAGAAAATACTAAAACATGTGACAAATTATATAGCAATCCACTTTGCAGAAACATAAATAAATTTTGTTTTAGATAAGGTATTTTGTGACAAATATGGTGGTAATAATTACCTGTAAAAGAAGGCCAAAAAATTAAATGGTAGTTTCCCATATATTTGAATTTAATTATAAATACTTCATTTGGTTAATAAGCTATGATTAAATTATGAGTACAATTTCATTAATAGGGTCTTCTTTTTTAATGAGTCTTTACCATAGGAGAAGGATTAGTTTATTACTCTAAAGAGGAAGAGGAGGCATTTCAAAGTTCAATATTTATGATAAGGGTTGGGGGAGTAGAGGCATTGTTATAGCTTATGTTTCCACCTCAGTTCCTGAATTGCATTTGGTTGGCCCTTGTCCCTTCATATCCATCTTTAGCAGCTTAGTCCCACTCAAATCCATATTAAAAAAACATTATTGACAATCCACCCATGCTTTGTGCTCATTTTAAGAGTGAGTACTCACCCTTTTTCTTCATCAAAGGTGTAAGTGCACTAAAAAATCAATAAAAATTATAAAATGTGAAAACTACATGCTCCTGAGTGGATTTTATAGGAAAAACAATTTTTTAACTCCCTAAGTCTCTTGAAGAATGGTCTCATCCGTATTGACATTGTATAAATAAGACCCAAAGGAAGGAGAAATCACGCACAAGCCATATTACATTAGAGGTATCATTTAGCCAAAAGTAGTCAAGCTATTATCCCCGAACGTTTTTACGATCACCATCTCCATGATCTTGTTTTCAATAGTCACCATCTCCCTTCTCATGTGATGGATTCCTAAGACCTCTTTGTCTTCCTCTTCCTTTCATGGAGCCAGATATTGGAGGTGAAGAAATATTAAGTGGCACATGGTTAGAGGAATCCAAATGAAAGTTATGTATGATCCCAATAGTAGAGTCAAGTAAACTTGTGTTACAATTCCTTTTTTTACGAATAAATTGATATCTCTATTCTTTCCCTATCCAACACTCTGATTTTTTAGTGTTAATTTGAAATACTTTAGTATTTAATAGTGGTTCTCCCCTTATTGAATTTTGTTTTCTTACTGGATGAATAGACAACTAGTCCAATCTCATACTTGTGTCATGGGGTTGATTTCGATGCTACCACTATAACTCTCGATGAACCATTCCACCCCTAACATGTTGCCCACTATTGGGTCTAGAGCTTGATTATCTTCTTGATTAAGAGGTCTCAACTACATTGCAGTTCTTAAATGGGGCAACAATGCTTCCCGTATGATAGCCACTAGGGGGTTGACAACTACTTTTAAAGAGCACCCCTTGGAAGGGGTTCGGGGGTAGCATCCTCAAAGCTAAAAATAGATGAAAATTTTCCTTGTAAATTATTGTAATTTTGTAGTCAATCTAGGCCATTCATTAGGAGAATGATCTAACAATAGAAGTTATGTTAATTTAGGGTTTTTTCCCCTAGAAATAAACCCTCGGTTTATATGAGGGAATTGCATTGCAGTTGTGTATGATGTTTTGAGAGAGAGAGAGGAGGTTGTGTGAAAGTGAAGAGGAGATTACAACGAATCTGTTGTAGGTTGTATCTCTTCACTTTGTTGGATAATATAAAAGGAAGGAATAGCTGTTTCTTCATGGAGATAGCCCAAATTGGGTGAACCACATATATTTGTGTCTCTATTGTTTTATGCATTTATGTATTTGTGTTCCCACAATATTTTATGTGTTCCATTACTCCGTAATATATAATTCTCTAAAAACTAGTATCAAAGATGATAGTCTATTTAGCTGATAAACTCATAGGAGAGAAGGGTTCCTCATTTGAGTGGGAGAAATGGAAGAAGATGGTAGGTATAGGGTTGAGAAATTTAATCGCCAAAACTACTAGTTGTGGAAGATGTAGATGGAATATTATCTGTATCAAAAATATTTGTACTTACCATTGAGTGGAAAGACAAAGAAGCCGATGAGTATGATGAACATAGAATGGGAGATTCTTGACAAAAAGGCACTAGGAACAATACGACTATGTCTGACAACATTAGTGACATTTAACATTTCAAAGGGAATGACAACAAAAGATTTAATGATGGCATTGGACAAACTATATGAAAAACCCTCAACCTCAAATACGATATTTCTTATGAAGTGTCTATTTAATATGAAGATGTCAGAAGGAGGATTTGTTACTGATCATTTAAATAATTTTAACACGGTTACCAGTTAGTTAAGTTCTATAGAGGTAAATTTTGATTATGAAGTTAGGGCTCTATTACTTCTGTGTTCATTACCATAAAGTTAGAATGGCTTAGTTATGGCTATTAGTAACTCTATCTCTAGATCTAGTACTTTAAAGTTTTATGATCTTGTTGGTGCCATCCTTAGCGAGGAAATGCAACAAAAAGCTCCGATGAGACATCAATTAATGCTTTGAATGCAAAGACTAGGGGAATAAAAATGGAAAGAGGAAGGAGTCCGGGAAATCACAGTAAACCAAGAAACGACATATCTAAATACAAATCAAGGATAGTGTTCTAGAAATGTGGGAAGAAAGGACACCTAAAGAAAAATTGCAAATCTCGAAAAGGAAAATAAGGAGATGGAAAACAAGAGAACAATCATGAAGCAAATGTGACAGGTGATGTGTTACAAGATTCTTTGATTATTTCATTAGAAAATATTATTGACTCTTGGGTGGTTGATTTAGGGGCTTCATTCCATGCTACACCTGATGGGAAACATTTTCGTGACTATGTTCAAGGAGATTTTGGACATGTTCATTTGGGTGATGATAAACATTGTAAAATCAATGTAGTGGGTAAGGTTTTTATAAAGAAACAAAGTGGAAACCAATGACTATTGAAGGAGGTAAGGCATGATCTAGATCTGAAGAAAAATCCATATTCAATTGGGAAATTAGGTCGTGAAGGGTGTGTAACTACATTCAAAGAAAAAACCTGGAAGGTCACTAAAGGATCTCTGGTAATATCAAAAGGAGGAAAGGTTTGTATGTTGTATTTATGCAATGGTATTTCTAAGTTTGTTAATTATTTAATCTCCACAAGAGAAGATACAACATTGTGGCATCATATGCTCAGGCACATGAGTGATAAAGGGATGAAAATTATTCACTCTAGAAATTTGTTGTCAGGTTTGAAGCAAGTTGATTTGGATTTCTACGAGAATTATGTTTATGGAAAACATAAGAGATTCATGTTTATCAGAGTTGGGAAGGAAAAGAAGATAGAAAAATTAGATCTTGTGCATAAAAATGTATGGGGACCAGCTCAGGTATCATCCCTTGGTGGCTCTAGCTATTATGTTACTTTTATTGATGATGCAACTAGAAAAACCTAGATTTATTGTATTTAGAATAAATCTGATGTATTTGATACTTTCAAGAAATTGACAGATTTGGTTGAGAATTAGATAAGAAATAATTTGAACTATTTTAGATCTAATAATGGAGGTGAATACTACAATAAAGAGTTTGATAACTAATGTTCAGAACATGGAATTCATAGAGAGAAGACAGTTCTAGGAATGCCACATGAAAATGGTGTGTCAGAAAATATGAATAGGACAATCATGGACCATGCAAGGTGCATGAGATTGCATGCAAGATTTCCCTTACATTTTTTCCCAGTTGTTGCAGATATTGTTGTTTATCTAATAAATAGAGGGATTTCAAGTTATTTGGATGATGTTATTCCAAAGGAGGCATGGACAGGTAAAACGGTAAACTACTCATTTTTAAAGACTTTTAGTTGTGAAGTCTTTGTCCACATTAATAAAGAAAATATAACAAAGCTTGAGGCAAAATCAAATAAATGTACCTTTATTGGATATGGTGTTAGTGATTTTGATTATCTCTTATATGATTATGAAAATCACAAATCATTAGGAGTAGAGATGTCATATTCAATGAAAAGGTCTTCTATAAGGATTAGATGGAGGAAAAGAAACAGGAAAAGGAAAACAAAGAATATGCAGTGCTTGATGAGATCACATAAAAAGTAAAGATGCCTAAAAATGATAATGATTAGTAGCCACAACAACAACAAAAACTACAACAAAAACAAGAACCTCAAACACCTGAAAGTGGTGTTATAAGATCTACTAGGATAAGTAGACCCCTTGAATGATACTCTCCTTCATTATATTATGTATTGTAGAATTGAGGCTTCTGTGATCCATCATAGTTATAAGAAGAGCTTCGGCGAAAATCACATAAAAAAGACCTTTGTTGACGCATTTCGAACCAACTAGTGTGGTTCATCGTCAGGACAAGTTGAAGAAACACATCTGGCCTAGCATGTTAAATAGACTGAGCAGAGACTCCAACGGCTAAATAACGACTAATTTGGACTCTAGGACCCAAGTCAAAAATAAATTTAATATTATTATTATTTTTATAATATTAAGATTAATAATATATTATTCTATTTCTGGGAATAAGTAAAATTAGGTACAATTAGCATCAAAAGTAATTTATTTATTTAAATTAGAATAATAACAATGGGTTGTTTAATAAAATAATTCTAATGGTTATTAAAAATAAAAATAATAAAAATGATTTATTTAATAATATATATTCTAAGTCAAAACAATAATAATAGTAATAGGTTGTTAGGATAGAAATAAATAAATAATAATAATATTAGGATGAAAATAAATATATAATTTTAATGGTAAGATTAAACCAATAAATAATTCATTTATTAATTAATTTATTAAATATATATATAAATTAGTTTGTTAAGGTAAACGATGA
>APFE031437748.1:0-17133 GCA_000404065.3 Pinus taeda
CCTCTGCCTTGACCTCTTCCTCTTCCAAAGGACATCTGGGTCTTGAAGGTTTGCTCTAGAGATGAGTTCTGATTCCTACTCAATCTCTGCTCATGTGTTATCAGTGATGCATGTAGCTCATCAACTGAAAAGCTTGAGAGATCCTTTGTCTCTTCAATGGTGGTGACAATAGCATCAAACTTTGAGGGTAAGACCCTCAGTATTTTCTCCACAATCCTCCTATCGTCAATGGTTTCTCCATGAGTCCTCATCTGTGTGACTAGACCAATTACATGTGTGAAGAATGAGTCAATGTTGTCTGACTCCTTCATGTTGAGATTCTCAAATCTCTCCTCAGCAACTGTAGTTTTGTTGTCTTCACTTTCTCCATGCCTTGATAGGTTGTCTTGAGGGTCTCCCATGCCTCATTGGATGTCTCAGCTGCTGCTAACCTTGGAAACACACTCTGGTCTACTGCTAGATACAACAACACACGGGCTTTTGAGTCCTTCTTCCTATTGCTCTTCAGCAGATCCTTCTCTGCTGGAGTTAGACTATTAAACTCATTTTCATCTGCTGGTTCATCAAAACCATCTTCAACTATTTCCCATAAATCTTGAGAGGCAAACAGGGCTTTCATAGTTATTGCCCAGTAGTCATAGTTCTTCCCATTGAACTGTGGGAGCTGGGTGTTAAACATACCCATACCAGTGCTTGTGCTAGCCATTCCTTGCATTCTCAGCTATGCTCTTAAATCCTTGACTGTGTATTTAAAAACAACTGACTGCTGCAACCAAAAGACTCCTTCCTTTCAGCTTCTTTGTCACCTACAAAGAGCCTAAACCTGGCTCTGATACCACTGTTGGGTATTTTTTTTGTGTTTGTGATGGGAAAATACCAAAACCACTAAATATAAATCACAGAGGCAATGCTCTGTTTTCTTTACACCAGGATCTTTTTGCACAAAGGAGTCTTTTAAAATTAATTACACAGGACAGAGTATTTCACCACCATAAAATGATTTCTTTTCATTAAGCAAAAACACTTACATATTCATCCTCTTTCACTCAGAGGGATTCACCAAAACATTTTCACAAGATTTACTCTGCCTCCTATGAAATTTTACACTACTGTGTGTAAATATTTCATTTACATTCACTGCTGTGTGAAAACAAAACTTACAGGAAGTTACAGATTTACCTTTTCACTGTTGTGAAACAACTCATGGATTTGAAACAAAACAACCCACTGGTTTTCTTCATTTACTTTTTCTCCTTCTCCTGCACTGCTGTGCAATTTTTTACTTCTTACATTACAAAACAAAAATTATTCTGCTGCATGAAAACTTTCACATTACAGTCCCAAAAATATTCATGCACTTCTGTGCATTCCTCCCCTGCAATACAAAAATTTACTCTCTGTGTTTTTCACGGGTGCTGCGGACCCTCTGTTTCATTCCCTTTTACAAGCTGTATGTTTTTTTCAATCGCTACCGCGAACTGAAATTTTCCTCCCCGTGCTTTCATGTATATCAAAAATGGAGTCAACGCATTTTTTTTAAAACATATATTAAAAGAAATAAAAAAAAACTTACGCCCATACACCATTTTAACTTCGCCGTAAAAACATTGAAAACTTTACCAAAACATATGACAGCAATTAATATAACGTATGGTCCACGAGCTGTATTAATTTTAAATCAGGCCCGTATGTACTTTCCCATGATCGGACGACGGAGAGACTCAGCGTTAATCCAACGGCGGAGCTTTCATATCGGAACACCCTTTCTGACTGCACTTTAAACCATCGTGCAACTTGGTAAATCAACGGACGTGAATGCAGGAGGTAATCGGACGGGTGAAAACGATATCGGAAGGGGTGAGTTGACCACAAGTTACCTTCCGATGGATGTCAGGTGCTTACGTCATGGGTACGTCATGGGTGGACAAATGTCAGCATCGGACCACCATGTCCGGAAACCACTTTATGTCGAAGAGTGGTGCGATATGATACTGGCGGTTTAGGTTTGATGTGGTGGTTTTCTCCGTGTGTTGACTGCTGACCGCCCGCACGGTGAAATTATAATTTCAACAGGTACTTGTGGAGACAACGCTATCTGCAAGACTCCGGAATTTAATGACAATACGCGGTGCCAATGTCCACCTGGCTTCCTTCCAGATATTACTGATTCTCGCAGCTGCCACAGAATTGTTCAATTTCCCCAGCCCTTATGCACTCCTAATTATCAGAATGTCGACTATAAATTTATCCAGGTGGATTATGTCAATTTTAATGGAGCAGGGAATCAGACAATCATGTATGGTGTGAGATTGGATGACTGTATGTCGGCTTGTTTGAAAAATTGCACATGTCTGGGTTTCTCAAATAAATTGGAGGACAGCGGATACTGCGTCCACCATTTTAATAGGTTACTGAACGGATATTGGTCTCCAGATTCGCAAGTGCGCACGTACTTAAAGCTGTCTGCAAAAGAGAAAAATGCCTCAAATGAAAATACATACACGGGTATGCTCTCTGTGGCGGAAAATGTTTGCGACGCTGGTTTCAGTCTGCCGTTTCCACCAAACGATTCCGCTCACACAACGCGTGATCTTATAATAATTTGCTCCGTATTTGGCATAGAGCTGTTTTGTGGAGTTTTGGCTTTCTGGATTTTTCTGAGGCAGTACTCCAAATATAGAGACAGCGCCGGAATATTCAACTTGGATATTCTACTTAATACTTCAGGCGGGGGACCAAAGAGATTCACATACGCGGAGCTGAAAGCGGCCACTAATAATTTCAGCAATGAAGTGGGCAAAGGAGGGTTCAGGACGGTGTACAAAGGTGTTCTTACCGATCAGAGACAAATTGCAGTGAAGAAGCTCGAGAGGGTATCTCAAGGCGAAGGGCAATTCTAGGCAGAGGTGACAATCATAGGGAGAATTCATCTCAACCTGGTTCGCATGTGGGGTTTCTGCACAGAAGGTGAACACAGACTGCTTGTGTATGAGTACATACCAAATGGGTCGTTAGACAAATATTTGTTCGATAAGCAGGGCAAGGGCGAAACAGTTGGGTTGAACTGGAGCTCACGATATCGAATAGCAGTGGGAGTAGCAAGAGCCATAGCGTACTTGCACGAAGAATGCTCCGAATGGGTTCTCCATCGTGACATCAAACCTGAGAATATATTGCTGGACGAATGCTTTTGTCCCAAGGTCTCTGACTTTGGGCTGGCAAAGCTGGTAGATAGAGAACACAGTCTGAGCGTGTCGAACATCCAAGGTACTCCTGGATATCTGGCACCCTAGTACTGGATGCAGAAAACCGAAGCTATAAGTGCAAAAGTAGATGTATACAGTTTTGGGATTGTGCTTCTGCAGATTGTTAGCGGAAGGAGGAATATGTGCTTCAGCCAATCAGCTGTGGAGGGGGATCAATGGTTCTTTCCAAAGAAGGCTTTTGATTGGGTAGTATTAGAGAGGAATGTGGAGGAGGTAGTTGACAAAAGTATTCTGAGTGGAGTAAAAAATGATGGCCTTCAGATGGAGGCGATTAAAAGAATGGTGAAGACAGCGTTTTGGTGTATCCAGAGCAGACCAAATGAAAGACCTTCCATGGGAAAGGTTGCTAAATACAGAATCCGCAATCTGGAGCAAAGGAACGGTTTGTGTATATGATGATAGGGAGAATCACTTGTGGATTTTCCATTCTAGAACAAAGGAACGGTTTGCATATATGATGATATGGAGTACCATTTGTGGCTTGAGATGTGCTTAATTCGGTTTCAATGCCTTCAAGTTTTCATGGTTTTACATGTGTCATTTAGTTTTAAATAACTTCGGTTTTTGGAGCGATCGATGGACAATCATGTTTGCTAAGACAATTATGGACAATCATGTTTGCTAAGACAATTATTTTACATATGATATGAAATGCGATCCTACTTTGGTTGGTTATAACTAGTTCTATTTAACTCTAGTCTTTATACTAGTTCCATTTAACTCTATAGTATATACTATACTAGTTCCATTTAACTCTATAGTCTCTATATTAGGTTTAATGTTTGAATTCTCTATACTAGTTACATTTAACTCTATAGTCTCTATATTAGGTTTTAAATAAATCTTCGTTCTTGAACTAAAGATTATAGTAACAAATTATGATTATTGTAACATTTTTTCTTATATTTTTTGAGTTTCTCAAGTCTAGTGGAAGGTTATTTTAATCTAACCCAATATTCATAGTTTTCTCATGGAAATAGGGTTATAAAATTTCATTCTTTCCCAAAGTTGTTTGAATCAATCTTGGACAACATTATCATATCAAGCTCATCAAGAACTTTTTGTTGATATGAATTTTATCTTGATTTGACTCCTAGATCTGAAGTTATTGCCTTTTAAAGTTTCACCATTTAAATCTTGTCACATAGGCAATGGACCTACCACATGTTACCCACATGGCACTACCACTTCATGACAAGTCTTCCATTATGCTCATCACGTCATAGCACCATTGCCCCTTCACACCTTGGTGCCACACTCGACTGCTAAGATCATTGCACTCCCCGACTTTTGCAGTGCGACAAACACTTTCATGTCAAGTGACGATGATTATTCTCCATCCCACGCCTTTCGTCTTCCCCTCAGAATCTATCAACTGTGCCCCAACTACGAAATGCAATGCAAAATCCCTGTGAGGACTCATACTCCATGGTGACATGGCTCTGAACCATCTTGACTTCCCCGTGAATAATCAATAGCTTTGCTACACCAAGTGGGACCAATAACCACCTTCATGTGTCACCCTACCACATATTACACCACTGTCTAGAACCCTAAGTGACATCCATGTGGTCTCTCTACCTATGTGGCATCCTACCACTACAACTCAATTGAGGGCCCCACATGGTCCTAGTTCATGTAATTCCATGATTCATTATTATATTAGTTATGATCAACTGACAACCATTCCACATTAACAAACACATTCCCGTCCTTTCCTCGAAACATACATTTTTTGTGAGGCTCCCTCCTATGGTCCTCTAACTAAATTTAAATTTCTCTAATTTTAAATACAATAAAATGGGAAATAACTTATTTCTATCTAAACATTTATTTGATGATAATATACCATTAAAATTTATTTACCACAAATTAGATAAGTAAGAATCTCATTGTAACCATTTGAGCTTTCCTGAGTCCTCTTTGTCTTGTGTGTGTCTCTGGAGCCACTTGGATCAATCCTCCCCATTTAGGAGCTTTTGGTCCTCCAAAAGCATGAAAAATAATCTGCAACTTCTATGTACCTTGTCTACATCACAAGCATCCTAAAAAGGTCTCGCTTCCATCTCCTTCACCTTTGTTCTTTAGAGCCTTAAGTGATGAGCCAACACCTATAACCTTTGAAAAATTGTAGTACCATTCTGCAAATTACATGCTTGATTGACATGACCTACTAATGACCCAAGCATGCCATACTTGCCACGAGTTGATAACACATACTCGGTGGTCAAGTTTACATCAAGATGGATGCATTACCCCAGCTACGAAAACAAGGCCAACATATCATTTTTGCTCCAACAAGTGATGGGAAACACATCATCACTGCAACACATGATTTACAAAGATAAGGCTAAACACTATTTTCTTTGACAAGTGATGGAAACATGACATCACTTTCACAGTTTATCATGCAACACAAAATAAGACCAAACATCATTGTTGCTGAACAAGTGATGGAAAACACATCATCACTTTGACGTTTTAAAATGCAACAAATCACTTACAAAAGCACGACCATGACAAGCCAACATATCTAGAAACCATTTTTCACTTATCAATGTGAATGGGTCGCATCCTTGTACAAAAGGTACATTTTTTCGATGCCATGTTTTACATTCATCATTAACAACATGATTATATTCGAAATGAACATTTGAATGTCAATAGTGGTTATACCTTTCCTTGATGTCTTTGGTGTAAGTATGGTGATGAAAGCTTGCCTCAGCTCTTTCCTTGCCATGGAAACTTCCATGGGATGATGGGGAGGTTTTCCCATTATTCTCTTTCCTCGATGATTTCGACAATGTCTCAGAAGCATATGAAACCTTTGAGTATTCTCCTTCAGTGTATCTCAAGCCTACAATTTGAGGTCTCTGCACAACCTCCAATGGTTGAGTTATGTCTTGGTTATTAACACCAAGTTCTTTCTTCTCCTCATGCCTCGTCCTTGTAAGGAACCTCATGTTTGTCCCTGTAATTGGGATCTCCACATCTCCAACATAGATCATATTATGTGATGATGAAACCAAAAGGAAATTAACATCTTTTACCCCCTCTGTCGATGTGGAAAGAACTGATGAGGGATTCTCATCATCTATTGTTGGTGGTTCGCTAGCTGTCTCGGTGTGTTTCCAACTTCCTTTCTGACATACCCAAGTCCTACCTGACGGGGTAATTCTTCTACTTTTATGGGGTTGATAACGCCTTGGCCATTAACACCCAAGAATTTTCCTTTATACCACGTTTTCTTCAACAGCTTGGAGCCAATTCCCGTGGTATGATTTTTGAAAACAATGAAATGATCATCGGGACACATACATGAATTTGGAGAACTACTTTTTACCTCACATGGGTCATGCTGCAACTTTTCCAAGGCCTTGTCCTTAGCTTGCAATGGTTGTAGAAAACTTTGTTTCTCCTCTTTCTCTTCATGTAGATGCATCTTCAATTCAACGTTCTTTGTTTGAAGATTCTGGTTATTGTGCTTCAGTTCTTCCTGGGCTTCTTCCATGGCTTGCAACTGAAGCTGCAATCGCTCCTTTTCCTCTGTCTCTTTCTGTAGATACATTATTTCCACTCTTTTGGAAATTTTGAGTATGGTCTTGTACATCACTTTTCATCCTCTGCTGCTGCACGTTCCATTTCACGCTGCAATTCACATCAACACAAAGAACGCTTTGATACCACTTGATCTAGGTCCGAGTGTGACAAAGGACCCTTCCAAGACCTTTTACTTTCGTGATGTGTTAAATTGCATTTTTAAAAGAACATAAATGAATACATCTGCATGCTGTAAAGAAGAGGAACATGGCAATCATCAACACATGAAAACATAAGCCATTGATAATGGAGTTCGTTCAAGAGGGACTACGTCTCCGGGCCCCAGTGTCAAGATGGTGTAGGCCATTGCATTAAGTGCTGTCAATAGTGATGATGTACATAGAGGTGATGTCGCTATCATATAAGGAAAATTCCCTCATGTAGAAGTGGCTCCAAGAGATGTTCCCCTATAGGAACTCTCAGTCAAAAAGGACTCCTATCAATATGACATAAACTCATGCATGATGAGCATCCCGCCAACATGGCATAAAATGGATCTCAATGTAAACATACATTATCAAAACATGAGCATCCCATCAACATACAACAAAGGGATTTCAAAACACAACATGACGAATCATGAAAACAAGTACATCACATAGACGATTCCAAGTCACATCAAGCAGGAATCATGAAAATAAGTAATAAACAAGATTGCTCATCAACATCAAACAGGGATCTATGCAGCATAATGCATAGCAAAAGAAATAAATGAATGCACTGCATATACCTCACAACTAAGGGCCATATGAAGAATCCAATGTCAAACTGCTGAAGTTGCTCAGACCATTGATCTCACGGCATTAATCTTGTGGAAATGGTTGCTCGCACCTGAATGCTGACACCTACATTCCACTTAGAAAAGTGGCTGAAGAATAGGATGAGAAAATGAGAAATCTGAATACACCATCAGATTTGTGGCGTCGAATAGCGTAAAATTGACTGTCCAATTTCTGAATTCTGAGAAATTGAGAATCTGGGGCTCAAGGAATCTTTTTGATTCCCCTTAGATTCCTCAAAGATTCTGCTCCATAGGTGGACTGGAAATCTGCAACTCCAAAGGGGAATCTGACCTTGCCATTGTGATCCCTTCAGAAAACCATGAAAAACAACTATAAACTTGACTATATTCCGACATGGAGAAAACTCTAATGGAGACACGGACAGTGCCATTGTGTTTGTGGCATCAAAAAGCGCTGAAACCATATAAAATTTGTCAAATTTTGAAAAAGCGAAATTCGACCATCCTCCAAAATTCTGCCTCAAACTGCGTGCACTGCCTTCCTCCCACCTCAAAATCCATGCCTGTTCTTGGTTCCTCCATCTGTCCCATGCACTGTGAAAATGACGGGTTTATATAATCAATCTATGGCAGATTAACCAATGTAGGTAGTTTGGCCCAATGGTAAAGATGGAAAATAGTTGAGGAAGGGTAAGGGGATGAATTCTTGCCCCTCCCTATTTTTTAGCACTTATTGTTTAAGTTTTAATAGTGATTTATCTGGGGGGGGATCGAATCCACATTGGGTGGCCCACCCCCATAACTCTACATCCATACACGTTGTTGACCGTGGCTTTTATCACATTAATGGGTGGTACAACATGCGGTTTGGTGTTAATGACATGAGGCTGCCCAGTGGGGGCTAGCCCACGTGGGCTGGGCGGGTTCGATCCCCGCCGACATCGCCTTCATCATTGTCTTGTTTTATGTTTGGTACATGAGGAGTGGGGTGGTGGGGGTGGTGGCCCACCACCTCTAAATATATATTATATATATATATATTTTTATTTTTATATAAAAAATGGTCCATTTTTAAAAATGCAGAATTTTGGACTGTAGGAGTCAATTTAACGAGGCCATGATTTTTCTTGGAATCTGGCCGGAGTTGGCCAGATTTCATTTGCTAGAAAAAGAAAAATTGTGTCTTTGTTAAGCCTGCCCAGTGATCAGAAAGTCAACCCAACTTTGACTACTTCTAACTTTCGCATACGGACTCAGTTTGACGAACCGTTCGAACGCTGTGATCAGGATGACGAGATCTATGCTCTGGTCCTAGTTCGAGCATAATCCAAACACTTTTATTTTTGACTTTTCCTCAGTTCTCTTTGTCCCATGTGTGCCTCTGGAGCCACTTGGATCAGGAGGACCATATCTTCTTCCAAGTAAATTTGAGAGGACATTTTGGGGATAAGATATGGATATTTAATTTGGTAATTAATTGGGGAGGACTATATCTTATTCCAAGTAAATTTGAGAGGACATTTTGGGAATAAGATATGGATATTTAATTTGGTAATTAATTGGGGAGGACCATATCTTCTCCCAAGGATATTTTGAGAAGACATTTTTGGGATAAGATATGGATATATAATTTGGTAATTAATTGGAGATGACCATATCTTTTCCCAAGGAGATTTAAATTGGAATAAATGGAATGAGACCATATCCTATCAAAATTTAAATTTGAGAAGACAAGTTGGGAATTGAATAATATCAATAATAAAATTTATATCAGTAATAAAATTACAATTTCACCAATGTAGGTATGTACCAATATTTCTTGATAATTATAGGTCAATATTTTTAGGTAATTTAAACACTAATACAATTTGCATGATAAGATTAAGTAGGACACTACATACAACCCTCCTTAAAAAAACTTCATCGAAAAGTTAGAGTGAAAAAGATACAAGGAGTTCAAAGCAATTTGACAATAAGGCATAACAAAATAAAGAGAAAGTTATAGTAGTAAAATTTAACAAAATAAAGAGAAAGTTATAGTAGTAAAATTTGATAAGTCAGACAACGACATCATGTCCCATCAAGAGTCTCCAACTAATCTATATCCTCCTATCCTTCCTAACCTACTTCCGTTCCCACCCTATCCATCCTCTACTGCTATATACTGTGGCATCGACTATACCAATTTAACAACTGATAAAACCAATATGGCAGAAGCGTCAACTATATCGACCTAACTTCCCCAGCATGCAATTGGCAATCGTCATCACATGTCTAGAGGAGCATGTCCATCACTTCTCTCTCGCAATTCCAGGTTTTGAGGTTACATGGTGGGAAATACCTCCACCCCTCCTCACAACTAGGGTCAACACCCTAATATGGACCACACCACAACACTGGTTGGATACTTGTCATCGAATAATCCAATCAGGTAGTCTTGTCACCTGCCATTTAAATTTTACCCATGTCATAGGAGTGCATATTAAGTGGATACAAAATGTAATAGAATAATGTACATCATACCTTTCCTCATTAGATGTCTCGACCTTCCCCAATGGAAGAGTAGATCTTGGTTATCATATAGTTCTTTCCAATCTGCAGGTTAGTTCTCATTCATGCATATATATAACAACAAAATATATATAGATAAGTGATTTTAAACATCATGTTGTTAAGTCTAGTATCCATGTGTCAATTTTGTAGTTCATACTGGAAATATATCTTACATTAGATAAATCATAATTTCACTAAGTCCTTCATTAGATAAACCATATCCACTTTATCCATACATGAAACAACAATAACTCTAATAAGTCACGCACTAGATAAATCATCACCAAGTAAGTCATACATTAGGTCATACATCAAACATTTCCATCATCAATACCTAATCCATCTAATGATTTATATAAATAGTTTCATATGTCCAACTAAATGCATCAATATTACACAACGTTCATAAATAAATAACATGGAACTGTAAAATAGAGCCTTAGCATAGGTAGTTATCTAAGTCAAAATGGGCATCACAGATGCTCAAAAAGTGAGGGGAAGTCACAACGTATAGTCTTTGCATCCTCCCAAGTAGTAGATCCTAGGCTATACTTGTCCCACTAGACCTTAACCTGGTCCACCATACGATGTCTGAGCTGTCGAACCCTATGGTTCAATATGCGTAATGGTTCAATCACTATGGTTCCCATGTCCAAGACCTGCAATTCCCTCCAATCCAGTTTGTGAGATTCATCAGAAACATAATGTCATAAAATAAATACATGAAAAACATCATGAGTTTTATGTGAATGGGGTGGCAGTACAAGACAATAGGCAATTGGTCCAATCTTCTCCTTGATCCTAAAAGGTCCTACAAACCAAGGTCACAACTTCATCCCTTTTCCAAACTGAATGGTGCTTTTGTTGGGTCGGATACGAATAAAAACTTGGTCCCCTACTTCATAACTGCGATCAATCCTATGTGAATCATCATAACTCTTCTATCTATCTTGTGCTTCCTTTAACCTTTGTCGAATTTGTCTTACCTATTCCTCAATTTCTTGAACTAATTCTGGCCCAACTATTACTCATTCCTCCAACTTTTCCCAACTCAATATTGTCCTACATGGCCTTCCATATAGAGCTTGATAAGGGGGCATCCCGATTGAACTATGGTAATTATTATTATAGGCAAACTCTACCAATGGTAAGTACCTTTCCCACTGAATATGATTATCCATAATGTACATTCTAAGCACGTCTTCCATTACACGATTTAATCTTTCATTCTACCCATTTGTTTCTGGATGATATGTAGTGCTCAGGTTCAACTGAGTCCCAAGTGCTGACTGCAAACTTGTCCAAAACCTAGATGTAAATTGAGAGTCTCTATCAGAAATTATCTTTGTGGGTAACCCTCCGTAGTCGAATAAATTCACTTATAAAAACTCGTGCCACATCAGTAAAATTGTAAGTGTCTCTTACTGGAATGAAATGGGCACTTTTTGTCAATCTATAAACTATAACCAATATAACATTCTGCCTTTGTTACATGAGTGGAAAACCCACAACAAAATCCATAGAAATTACCTCCCATTTAGGCATAGGGATGTCATGTGGTTGTAGGAGTCCCGCTGGATGGTGATGATAAACCTTTACTTGTTGACATTCAAGATATATGGCGACAAATTGGACTATGTCATGCTTCATGCCTGCCCAAAAGAAGAGTTTCTTCATGTCCGCGTACATCTTCTTCACTCCAGGATTTTCATAATAGAGTGCTCTATGTGACTCTTCTAGGATGGTCCTTCTTATACCTCCTTCTTTAGGTATGTACATTCTCCCTTGAAATCTCAATAGTCCATCTGGTTCAAGGACATATACCTCGAAATTTGGTTCTATTTTCTTCCCACTCTGGAGTGCTGAGATAACCTTTAGATATCAACTATCTTCAAAGAGTTTCTCTAACAAACGTTCCCTCAAACTCACCTTTAAGGCTACTAGGGAGAAGGTTCGTGGCCTCATGCTTAGTACATCGGCCACCACATTCTCCTTTCCCTTAATGTATGAGATCTCAAAATCATACTCACTCATGAATTCACTCCACCGTCTTTGTCTAGCATTCAAATCCCTTTGAGTGAAGAGGTGCTTCAGGCTTTGATGATCTATTCTTAACTTAAATCTTCTTCCAACGAGGTAGTGTCTCCAAAGTTTCAAAACTAACATCACTGCTGCTAACTCTAAGTCATGGGTAGCATACAAATCTTCATGTTTCTTCAATTTTCTAGTTGTGTAAGCTATTACTCCGCCTTCTTACATCAATACTATTCCTAATCCTTGCTTAAAAGCATGGGTGTAGACAATGAAGTCTTTTTCCATGTCCGGTACTTGAAGGATCGATGCACTAGTTAGTAAATTCTTTAGTTCTATGAATGCAGTGCCACATTCATATGTCCATTCATACCTGACCCCCTTTCATTGTAATGTGGTGATGGGTTTTTCAATCCTCGAAAAACCTTCCACAAACCTATGATAATATCATGCTAGCCCCATAAAACTGCGCACCTCCTGAGCATTTTTTAGTATGGGCCAATCCATTATGGCCTTTACCTTTTCCGGGTCAACTAAAATCACTTCTCTTGAAATGATGTGCCCAAGGTAATGAACTTTCTTCCGAAAGAAGGAACATTTTGACAATTTTCCATACAATTGATTTTCCCTTAAGCAAGTCAATACAACCCTTACGTGCTTTTCATGCTCCTTATCATTCTTGGAATATGTTAGTGTCAGTCAGTTCAGCCTATCACCAGTGATCAAATATGCTCTTACAAGGTGTTGTTAGGGTGTCAAGTCAAACTTTTGTCATTTCAGTGAGTCTTCAAATAAAACTTTGGTCACTGGTTATCGTGTCTAGGTCATCGCTGCTCCCTTCACTTACCCATGGTCTTCATCACTCATCATGTTCATTGTCTTCTTCGAGGTATCATATCTTCATTTAAATGTCTTAGGTCATGAAATGGTTAAATTCCTCATTTTAGGTCATGGTCTAGGGTTTCACTTCATGTGTCATCATGATACTATATGCTGCCAAAAGTATGTTCATCATGTGATTAAGTGGGTAAAGGTAGTTAGCAACTTAGGGAAATAAAAATAAAGGTAAAGGTAATATTTAATTTCAAATAAGACAATGTTGCAGTACGCTACCTCGCCTCAACATTTCTCATAGGGACGTGTTTTCTTCAAAATATGTTTCTGACAAAATGGAGAATAATTTTACAAAAATGAAATAGGTTTTTGTCCATTATAGTCCAAGGAAAAAAAATGTCATTTATTTTATGCACAGGTGTTATGATTTGAAAGAAATTCTCAAAATACACTTGCTACGGGAGATTTAATACACTTCTAGACTTCTTGACTTCAAGACAGTTTTTCAGGGGTTTGGAGGAGGTATTGGAAGTTCTTAAGGACTCTATTGTGTAGCATACATCCTAATATTTCCAATGGTACCTTAAGATCATGATTTGGATTAGTGAAAGGCATCCAAAATTTCTCTGAAAGTTTGAGCTTCTATTTTGTTAGAGAAACCTTGAGTTTTTGGAGTGACCTTGGGAAAATCAATATTTCTCCCTCATGGAGTGTCCAAATTACATGCTTGAGGTGTCCATGTTATAGCAGAATTCAAGAGATTTCGAACGAGCTATCAAGCTCTCAATGTAGAGCAGTTTAAGGCCTCCAAAAGGGGTATGGAAGATGGCGTTGCGCTTCTGTGAACTTCGTTGCGCTTTGGCGCTGCGCGTAGGAACACTGTGCTGCGCGTAGGACAGAGTGCTTAGAAATCCTTCAAAACTCTCCCAAATCTCAATTTTTCACTTGCAAGCTTGATTTTATTGACTTCTAAGCCAAGGGAAAAGTAATTAAACCATCATTATCCCTCTTTTGCATTTCCAAATTCATCTCATGTCAATAATTCTTCAAGTTAGGGTTTGTAGTGAAATTTGCATGGGAAATGATAGGGTGAAAATGGCCATCTTTAGTTTTTGGTTTCTAAAACATGTAAAATGGTTTCCTACACCTGCATACATGTTTAATAAACCATTTTAACCATTCAATTCACCTCAAAACAGAGTTTTACCTCTCAAAAAGTACCCTAGCTCATTCCTAGAGGTTTTTAGGCATTTTTCATTACAAACCCTATTTTTCCTCCTTGCAAGTAGACCACTCTTCCACTATTTCTTCACTCATTTTCGTCAGCTTCCAAAGTTCATATCCACTTTTTTTAAACCTCCTCTATCATTTTGTTGAAATCCACCTTCACATCACTTCATTTCCATTCATACCTCACTATTTATTTTTCATTCAAATGGAGGTGGGGCCCTCTAGCAAATCATTGGAGAAGACTCAACTATCCAAACCTGAGGTGACTAAAGTGTACAAGAGAGGACAAGCGCTTGTATTTTCTTCTCACAAAGAGAAAGGGGCCAAAACTTCTTCTTCAAAAAACGAGCAAGCTGGCAAAGGTAAGGATATCATGAAATCAAGTGAGCCTGAAGCATAAAAGGGGAGAGGAAAAAGGAAAATACCAAGAACAAGAGGCCTCAAGAAAGCTTTGCAAGAGGAACATAACACATTCTACTTAATGAGGATCTTGACCTAGAAGATATGATTGCCCTAGAGGTTCATAAAGACAAGGAATATTGACTTATTAGGGTGAATGAACACTTGGATAAGCTCCTTGAGAATGCAAAAAGAGACAATCAATTGCTCAGACACATGGCACATCACTATCAAGCTGAAAACATGATCCTAATGTCAAGGTAAAACAACTTGAAAACAAGCTCAAGGAGGCCAAAAAATACCAAAAGGATGAGGGAAAATTGGAGATGTTTGCTGAAGCATCCATGAAGCTATAACAAACCTATTTTTACACTTTCCCTCCAATTTTGAGCAAATTTTGAGCATTTTGAGTTTTTTGAGAAATTTTGGTCTAAGTTCAGAAATTCAGTTGCTCTAGAAGCGCAAAAGAAGCTAAGATTTTTCCTTAGGCCTCCATTTGAGTAAAGGTGTACATATTTGGAAAGGTCTTGACATCCTCTAAAAACCCATTTGCCCAGATTTGGCAGAGGTGGCTTAGTTTTGGAGAAAAATGCAAAAAAGTGGCCAAAAACTAGCATTCTTGACCATTTTTTGGCAGGCGATGTGCTTTTGGAGCGACCTTGGGAGAATGGATTTTTGAAGGTCTTCCCGTGCTCCAAATTTAAAAATTCAAACTGTTTTGGAAACTAGACTTGAAGGGCCAGTTGACGGTTCTCTTAGATTTGCATTTTGACCCCTGGAAGGCACCTCAAAATCAGCTCAAAGTCGGCGCTATGCTTCTACACTTTTTGTGTTTTTATTTGCAAAATTTCACTGTGTAAAATTTATAGTTTCTAGTCTGACTTGGTCAAAGTCAAGACTCTCTATGTAATGGCACAAGTTATGAGGCTAGGTGATGTAGGCATGAATAAATGTATATCATAGGTTGTTTTTTATGTTTATTAGGTATCATAAAAGAAGCAAACTCCTAATCAAACTCTTCATGAGGTGTTTGAGTTGCACCTTCTCACTCTCACCTATTGGTTGAGAGAATCTTGGAGTCAGTTCCTCCACCAAGGAATTCAACTCCTGAAGGTGGGAAAGTGGTCTAGGAGAGTCTATAAGTACTATTTCACTTTAGGAGAAGAGGGTTGAACTTTTTGTGAAGGAGGCTTGCATTGTAATCATCTTTCAGCTAATACAGATACATGTTGCAACTAATTTCAAGGAACTCTAGCCCAATGAGTTCATGGTGCTTTTACTTCGTTCTTTTTTTTTTTTCATGGTATAAACATCTTTATCTATATTATATCTATTCTTTCTATGAATGCTTTGTGATAAAATATTCAGAATTCTTGTTTGTCAAGCTCTGTTATCTGGTTTTCATAGTTATGTGTTTTGTCTTCCTAAGCTAATGAAATCACATTTATTTATGCTCATTAGTTTCTTCCACACTATATCCTCTATAATACACTGACAAATATTCAAATTACACCATGGCTTATGATATCTAGCTCCTTCTTATGTTTTCTCCTGCATTCCCATAGCCTAGACCTACTTGTGGCTCCAAACCCTAAGTTCAACAAATCCTTAAAAAACCAAATTTTCACAAACAACAAACAAATACACATATCTAGCCTAAAATTCATTTGCTTTAAAGTCATATCACTGATAAAATACTTAGAGAGATCCCTCTCTTGCTCAGTAGGGATAGCTACTGAGCTAAAGTGGTTTGAGGTTACCCTTGCCGATTTCCTTTTTCAGCCTAGGAGATTGTAAGGACTAACATAATACACAAGAATGTTGTCCAGAAAGACTTGCACAAATTGGTCCAAATACTTCCTAAACACACCATTCATGAGGCTCATGAATATTGCTGGTACATTGGTCAAACCAAATGGAACAACTATGAACTCGTAGTGCCCAAAATAAGTTCGAAATGCAATTTTTGAGATGTCGCCTACCTTAATCCTCAATTGGTGGTATCCAGATCGTACATCGATCTTTGAGAAAACTGTTGCTCCCTTCATTTGATCAAATAGGTCATCTATTCTAGGTATCAGGTACCTTTTCTTTATTGTGGCTCTATTGAAGTCCCTATAATCTATGCATAGCCTTAAGGAACCATCCTTCTTCTTGACAAAAATCACTGGTGCACCCCAAGGTGAAATACTAGGTTTGATAAATCCCAAGTCTAAGAGCTCTTTTAACTACATCTGAAACTCACAAAGTTCGGGATTTTTCATCCTATAGGGTGTCTTAGATATTGGTTTTGTACTAGGTTTTAGGTCGATTGTGAAATCAATCTCCCTTTCAGGAGGTAATCCAAGCAATTCCTTAGGAAAAACATCCTTGAATTCTAACAAAATTGGGTGTTGATCTAGGGAGGGTCCTTTCTAGTCACTTACAGCCTCAACCACATATAGTTTGCAACCTTGTCGGAGGCAATGTTTTACCTTC
>APFE031437750.1:0-16399 GCA_000404065.3 Pinus taeda
CCCTCCTCCTCCACCACCTCATCCACCATCTCTGCTTCCTCCTCATCCTCCTCCACCACGTCTACCACCACCTCCTCCTCCTCCACCTCCATCTCCTCGACCACCTCAACCTCCACCACCTCCTCCAAAACCTCTACCTTCACCACCTCCTCCTTTGCCTCCACCACCTCCTCCTCTAACTCCACCTACTTCACCTCCACCACCACCACCACCTCCACCTCCTTCTCCACATCTCCTCCTACTCCACCCCCACCTCCCCATCCACCTCGGCCTCTCACTCCTCAGAAAACCTTAAAAAAAATTCAAAATTACATATCATTTCATTCTCCTTATTTATAATACTTATTGCTTCATTCTTTACCGTGATAATTTAGATATCAATATATACATGATGATATAGAAAATAATATGTATAACAATTTGCAATATAAATAGGTAATTATGAGAACAACAATTTAATTATTTTTTTTGTAAAAAATTGATATAAATAGTATCAAAAAATATTTAGAAAAATCACTCAACTCATATTCTTAATTTCCAAAACTTTTTAAAATCAACAAAGTAATTATATAAAATCATTAAAAAATAAAATAAAATAAAAACTCTGAAAATAAAAATAAAAATAAAATTCTTGAAACTCCAAGTAACATACAAACACAAAACACAAACAAACTTCATAAAACCTCCACTAAGTACGATGGAACACGAATAATAATGATATTATAATCTCACATATGTGGTGTCAAATGGAACCAAATAAGGTTAAGTTGGCTGGAACAAAGGATTACCGAAAGAACTCTTTGTATGCCTTCAATACCTTGGCGGCTACAATGTATGTTTAATGTATTGGTGTATTTCTAATATATTGGCTCACTAAGATGTATTTTGATACCTTCATTCAATTTCGACTATTATAACAAAACAAAAATTATGATTTTCAATATCAAAGTTGAAAGAGTTGTTAACATGAAAAATTAACACAATAGACAACATTTTCATGTTATATTTAGGAAAAAATAAAAAATAATTCTAACTATTTTAAATTTATTTCTATATTAAAAATTTAAAAAATATATAATTTCAGTGCCAAATTCCCATTCAAATAAAAGGAATTGAATATATTTTCATATTAAAATATAGTTTAAGAAATGAGACATCAAAGCGTATCACCCACCCACCCAGTAAACTTTTCCAATCCGTCCTTTGACAAACTCCCAAAGAGATGAATGTTTTTATAAATTTCTATGAAGTTAATGTCTTAATCTCAGGTTTTTGGATCATAAGTTTGTGGTTACAGGTGTATATGATTGATGTCTTAGTAACCATAATACAAAAATGCAATCCACACGATTGGGCGGATATAGTAATTGAGCCTATATAGTAATTGAGGACTAATCTTGATGACTAAGCTGTCAGAGTTTGCAATGCGTGAACAAAAGCATAATATAACACGAAAAGAATCAATAAGTATTTCTCGTAGTTGCCGAAAAAGAATTATAAACAAGTGTTCAACATTTCAAATGTGCAGGAAAAATTATCCATAAAAGCTGCTATGCATAGTTGCATGAAAAAATTATACGCCTAATTTAAAACAAGGCTCAAAGAAGATGCGTAGTTTCAAATGTACAAACATAATTATTCACAAACGATATCCATAGTTGCATGGTTTCAAATGTATAAACAAAATTATTCACAAACTATATTCATAGTTGCAGAGAAAAATTATAAACTCTACTTTAAAACAAAGATAAAAAAAAGGCATGATTTCAAATGTGCAAACAAAATTATACATAAACAATATCTATAGGAAAAAGTTATAAACCCTACTTTAAAACAAGGCTGAAAAAGAAGCATGGTTTTAAATGTGCAAACAAAATTATCCTAAAGGATATCCATAGAAAAAGTTATAAACCCTACTTTAAAACAAGGCTGAAAAAAAAGCATGGTTTTAAATGTGCAAACAAAATTATCGCTAAAAGATATCCATAGTTGCATATTTTTTTTTATAAACAACACGTTAGAAGAAGGATTCTGCAAACAAAATTATCCTAAATCCGAAAAAGCATGGCTTCACATGTACAAACAAAGCTATCCATAAACGATATCCATAGTTGCAGAATTTTTTTATAACCAACACTTCAAAACAAAGATCGAAGAAGAGGAGGTGTGCACAAAACTATCCATAAACGATATCCATAGTTGTAGAAATTTTTTATAATCAATACTTTAAAACAAAGATCGAATAAGTGGGAGCATGCGTCAAGAATGTTAAGATAATTTGAATGGATAGAAATTGCCTCCTTACCTCCAATGTGATTTAAGTAGAGCTATGAGGTGCTAGCTCGGTTGAGTGTGGATCGCACACACAAATTTCATATATTCAGTCCGCTGCTCTCTCAACAGATAGAGAGTCGCTCTCCCAACAAAGATACAAAGGAGCGCTTATCGAACACAGGACCCAACAGAGATACAGAAGAGTGTGGATCTAACATAGGACCTTCAGATATTCAGTCTGGCACTCTCCAAACAAAGATAGAGAGGAATGTGGGTGGAACGCACGACCTTCATATCTTCAGTACGCCCTCTCAAAACAAAATATAGAGACAACGACATTGTAAATCAAACACACAAGCCTCTCCCAACAAAGATGCAGATACGGAGGCAACAACATTGTGGATCTAACACACGACCTTCATAGATTTAGTCTGATTCAATCTGACTTATGGTCGAACATCCTCATATAATACTTACTACATATTGAAACAATTGGGCCCTTCATAGATTCAGTCTAATTCAATCTAACATATGGTCGAACATCCTCATATAATACTTATTACGTATTGAAACAATTGGGCACGTCTTGAAACAATTGAGACAGATTGCTATTTTGAAATCCACATTCAATGAGGAAATGACTATGAATAAACTGCTTGGATTCTTATTACTCTATCAACTCTTAACTAAATGGTAGGGTTGGTAGGGTTGTTAGGGTTGAATTTAAGAAATAGTGATTACAACAGCCCAAAAAGGCAAAAGTTTAGACAAAAAGCAAAAATTTAACTATATTTAGAAAGCAGAATATTAATTAGATTCGTTAAATTTCCACAAAGAAAAAGAAAGGTAACTTCAAATAAAAAAAGAAAACCAAGATAATTAACACTTAAATTTGAAAATAAGCGAAGTAAAAAATTAGAAGTTTAATTTAAAAATAACAGTTAATTTCTTCGTGAAGTAAAAGATTGACAATTTCAAAGTTAGAAACTTCTTCTGAAGTAAAAGATTGACAATTTCAAAGTTAGAAACACTGAATCGATGATAGTAAAGGAAAAAATTAAAAACTAATTTTTAAAATAACATTTATTTGTTTTTAAAGTAAAAAATTTGTAGTTTCAAAGTAAAACATAAAATGCATAACCTATTTCTACCTAAATTGTAGTTTGAAATTGACATATAGTAATATTGTTATAATAAATCATTTAGAACATACTCGACCAACAACAAATTCAATTAAATCTATTTGACTTATAACCCTATAAATTCAATCAAATCCACTTACTTATAATCCTATAATCCTATAATCCTCTTGCCTAATTTATGTATCATACTTATAAAATATGCACAAACACAAACATATACACAAAATAAACTATAATGACAAACATTTGAAATTCTATCATAAAACAAAAATTTGAAATTAGGTATAAGAATATATTAATTAAAAATAGTTGTGATTTTCAAATACACACATTGAATACTGGTGGTTACAAAAAAGAATACATTTTCATTCATGATGTCATGTTCATTTACCAAAATAAGTGAACCCTTATTAAATTTAACATAGATAAGCTATGCAAGCATTAAATTCATTTGAAGTGTAATTCTTGCATTGGATACTATGCATGCTTAAAATCATCATAGAAGTTATTTGTATAAAGTTATTCTAATACTTTTTTTTTGTGTTCACAAATTTATAGAGATACAAACACAAACAAGCAAACCAATAGGTTACATGAAATAAAACACAAATATTTAATATTGTACCATCATAAAACATGGATTTGTAACTAATGATCAATATATATCGGTTAAAAATACATATAAAATAATTTTATTCTCGAAGATGCATTGAATAATCATACTTAAAAGAAAATCCATAGCCATTCATGACGTTATGGTAATTTGCAAAAGTAAATGGAATTTTGTCAAACTAAATGCTAATTTGAACATATATAGTTTAATACACATTCAATTTATTTGGAACTGTAATTATTGCATATTATATTTTATGTCTTTAAAATCATCATAAAGGTGATTTGCATCAATAGACAATTTGGGCAATGGCCTTCCTTTCTTGTGTTCTAAAATTATACACAAACAACAACATAAATAAACAGAGGAATACATTACATAAAATAAAATCACAAACATTTAAAATTCATCATAAAACATCAACCTGTAACTAATTATAAAAATCATATTAATTAAATTAAACAACAATTTAAAGATTAATAAGTTAATATACAAATTATGCTCAATATAAAACTATTTGTTGTATATGATATTACATATGTGTAAAAATATTATACACAAACAAACAACCACAGGGAAACATAAGCACAACAAATAAATAGATAGCCTAAAATAAAACCACATACATTTAAAATTCTATCATCATAAAACATAAACTTTTAAATTTTATTTTTATTTTGTTTTGATTTATCATAAATATGAGGACCACTTGATATCTTTTTAATTTTACATTGAATGATTTTGGTTACAAAAAAATCCATGGTCATAGCCACATGTGATGTTGTGATTATTTGTATTGTTGAAAAATATATATTGATTAAAAGCCATCATGAAAACTTGTGATTTTGAAACATACAAAAATATGTGATGATGCTTGTAAGGAAAACAAACAACCATTGTTAGTTGTGTTATTGTCATGGTCATTTGTATCTTACAATTTATTGACTAAAAATATTTGTGAAATTTTTATTTTATACTAAACAGATTTAACAAGTTATAAACTCCACCTATTCTGTACCATAAAAAATTAATCAACTAATACACTAATTAGGATCTTACAATTATTGAATTAAATAAGAAAATTGATTAAAATGTAGAAAAATAATACAGTGTCATTCATGATGTCATGTTCATTTACCAAAATAAGTTAACTCTTATTAAATTTAACATAGATAAGTTATGAAAGCATTCAATTCATTTCAAGTGTAATTCTTGCATTGGATACTATGCACGCCTAAAATCATCATATAAGTTATTTGTATAAAGTTTTTCTAATATTTTTTTTTGTTCACGAATTTATAGAGACACAAACACAAACAAACAAACCAATACTTTACATAAAATAAAAACACAAATATTTAAAATTATACCATCATAAAACATTGAGTTGTAACTAATTATCAATATATATTGATTAAATATACTCAAAATTGTTCTCCCAACAAGTAACTCAAACTCCAGAAAATTCTACCCATGAAAATTAGGTTTTAAAGGAGAAAAATATTAATCCCAACTACAACATGAGGAGAGATAGCGGTTTAGAGAAGGGAAGAGAGTAAAAGTAGAATTTGTCAATGTTATTGACTATTGTCATGGAACTATTAATGAAGTGAAACAATTTGAAATCAATTACTAGTTGATCAACAATTGTGAGGACACATATCAATGGCTAACAAGGTACAATATTTGAAATAATTTAATGCCCATGAAAGTATATTTGCATGTAAATGGTCTATATTTGATCAACATCTTCAGGTGCTTGCACCAGCTACTTATCAAACAAAATTCCGTATGACTTCCACACCAACTCCTACAATAGCACAATCATCTCGATCATCTTTCTCGCAACATAAATTTAGTTTGTATGAGCCAAGATTTTAGGATGTGGTCTCCGTTCTGAACAACAACATCACACTCAGCAAATTGAATTTGAATGTTCCAATCAAATACCAAGGGAATGAAAAAGAAGAGGAATTCATATTTTAAATATTGTAGATGTTATTCAGGAGGTTCTCATTGACCATGAAACTAGATCTCCTAATTAGCCAACCACCCTTCTAGACAAACTTGTATTTCATTATAAGAATTTACATTCTTTAATTTATGGTGTATCAAATTTTGTAATTCTTTGAATCTTCCCTTCTTTGTCACAGAGAAGGACTGAAGGGTAGGGGAGATGTTGAAGGGGCTAGTCGACTTAGTTGACCATCCCAAACAATTATAGGATTGATATTATAAAGTCGATCAACTCTCTAGTCGAGTCAGCAGTCTACGTTAGATAGGCTAAATTGGTTTTGAGACTTAAATTGTTGTGACTATCTCGACATAAGATAATGATGTTGTGGTCCTTAGTCCATCCATTGGGATGGAAAGAACCAAAAGGATGATAGGCCTATGGAAGACATGAATGATTCAAAAAGAGTGGAGAAGCCCAAACACAACCCCTTATCCTTGCAAAGACTTTCTAGTGGCAGGACCATCTCGAGACATAAAATTCCTATGACAGAATAACATGGAAAAAATAAAGAATTAGGAATAAAAATGTATAAGTAAAGAGTCTTAACATTTATAGGTCTCATCCCCGGATGTGGATGGTAGATAAGCATTTAAGTCAGGCGTGCCACGGGACATGCAAGTGGCAGAACCACATGGTAACTTGCTCTTTACCTTGTGGGAATTTAATGCAGGACACTATCCCTCGGCCAGTGCCATCATCACACTGGGAGGATCGAGACATCCCCTGCCATAATAGATCCATGGAGCCATACCCTCATCAATTTCCCCTTCGACCTCTGAGTTGCGCTTGCCACCCTATAGCTGCAGATCCTAGCATTTGCACTGCTATGGGTAGATGTTGGAGACTCCTCTACTACATCGACCTAGGAAATGGTATGCAATTCTCTCATTACCTCCATTTTGCCTTGTAAATTGATGTCTTGGCCCCTGTCTCTGGCCCAAACTTGACTTCACCTATTCAACTCAATTTTCCTTCTGCTTCTCTTACACCATTCCCTGCTCCTCTAGCTCATTCCTCGTTGCAGCTTCAATCCCAGAGAATCATGTGGCAACACCATCGTATGTGAAATAGGTAAGGTGGCAGTCATCATAATGCCATTCGGCCCCATCTTCACCTCCATCTACTTCTACTTCGCCTTCAGCCTCCCAACCCCCCAACCCTTCCTCTTCCCACTTCTGGGGAAGATATCAGGATACTCGTAGTGGCTGAGGTTGAGCTAGCTCCAGTGAGGCTCAGCATGCCAGTGGAACCACCCAGCACACATATTTCTCTGCTACATCCTGGTAGGATCAATTCAGGTTTCTCTGCTCCATGGACCGGTCGGTAATCATCGTCACAGTCACGGTGGACTTCTGAGAAGTCCCTGGCTCATGCATTGTTCTAGAAAAAAACCAAGAGATGCACCAAACCTCTCCTTTGATTGTCAATATCCAGGGGGAGCCAAGCTCCAGCTGCCCACCAATAGAAATGGAAAATCCATCCAACAGTAGACAGAAGACTCTTGGAGGCAACACCACCTGCAAACACAAAGGAATACAAGTGGATGACTAGGAGCCTTAGGACAATGCAGGTGGGAGACATGCAACGGAAACTGACTCTGAAGATTACGGTTGGTGTCTGATCGTGGAAGAAAATCCACCATCGTAAGACACCTTGTAGCTGCATGCTACAGGTCATGCGTCTTATTAGGGATCTGAGTTTTGTTTTTCTAGTTTATAATGGTTAATACTGGCCAGTGTTTTTGAATTCTACAGTGGTCAATTTTGGTAGACGTTTTTGAATTTTACAGTATTTTTGTTAGTAAATTTTGAGTTTTATAATGGTTGCCCCTATGTTGGTAGAATGAATCGAATTTTATCTCGTTCTCGGACTGGTTTCCCCATCTGGGGTAGTCTAGTCTTCAAATCTTGTTGTTTAAAGTGGTCATATGGTTGACCTGGTCCTGTAGAGGCTGATGCCTCATTGTACATTATGTTTTTATTAATAGATTAGTTTTACTTAGAAAAAAAACATACATAGGCCCGATGGCTCTACTCGGTTCATGGGGGGTAGGATCTCCTAAGGGACATCATTGGAATTTCCGACTTTCTTCATCCAGGGGAAAGAAGTAGGATAGTATACTTCGCCATAGGCCATTATTGGATGATGGGATAAGTAATTTGAGAAATTCCACAGTTTCAAGTCAGTTTTTAATAAATCATTATTATTTTTTTATTAAATGTTTTATTAATAAATCACATTTATGGAAGAGAATAAACAAATTTATGGCTATATTGAATGATATTAAGTTGATATATGTGTATTATTTCTTTAATTTTAGATTTATACTTTAGTTTTAATTTTAATGAAAGGATTTAAGAAAATTTAATAGTCTCGTTAAATTTTATTTAGTTTTGGTTTTAACATTTAGAATCTCTTATATTTAGATTTTCAATTTAAGATCTCGATAAATATTAGGTGAAACCCATTTTAATCCTTCTTAGTGCATATAATAAAGTGATAACTTTTATTTTATTTTTTCCTCATTTTATTGTAAATCATTTTACACAATTTTAACAGTATAATTATTTTCCTCCATATATTGTTATTAATATATGTTTTCTAATGTTTTTGTAGGGAGATGGAGACTGGAGAATGAAGATGACTCAGATTGAAATTTATTTATATATTTGTAATTTATATTATAATTTGTAAAAGCTCAAACAACATATTAATAAAATTTGTATTTATTTTGAGGGAAGGGCTTTCCTCTCTCTCTACGCTACGCCATCAAGATAACTATGGTCATGACTATCTGTGAGGAATTTCTGTTGTGATTATGGTTATTGTGGGTATTTCCTTTTTATTATGTCTTTTTATTTTTCTCCTTCAAATAAATTTATAAATTCAATAATTTTTTAAATAAACTGATATTAATAATGAATGAACAACCCCAGTTTAAAAAAAATCAATAAACAATTTATTAGTTAATTAATTTTTTAAGCTTCAGAAAGAGTGGAATTTGTAACTTGTTATAATATCACAAAAAGCTATGGATTTGGATTTTCTTTGTAAGCATCATCACCATTTTTTGTATGTCTGAAATAATGTGTTTTCATGATTTCTTTTAATCAATATATACTTTTCAACTATACAAATAATCACAACATCACAAGTGACTATGAAATTTTTTTCTTTTGTAACCACAATCATTTAATGCACATTTAAAAATATATCAAAAGCCCTTCTTGATGATGACAAAATAAAAACAAAATAAACATAGAATTTAAAAATTAATTTACAAATTAATGTTTTATGGTCATAAAATTTTAAATGTCTGTGGTTTTAGTTTATGTTATGCATTTTTTTATTGTTCTCTTCTTTGCCTTTGTTTGTTTGTTTATGTTTGTATGTGTATAATATTTTTACACATATGTAATATCATATACAATAATTACTTTTCCAAAGTGTAGAATTTGTATATTAAAGTATTAATATTTAAATTGTAATTGTAATTTAATAAAATCTAATATTTCTGCAATTGACCACAACATCATGAATGAATTTGAATTTCTGTAAGCAGCACTGTTCAATTAACATTATATTTTAATTAATCATTTTTTATAATTAGTTGCATGCTGATGCTTTATGAAGATGGAATTCTAAATGTTTGTGTTTTTATTTTAGGTAATGTATGTGTTTGTTTCTTTATGCTCTTGTTTGTGTATAAACTTTAGAACATGAGAAAAGATTTCATTAGAATATGCCATATGGATGGTCATTTCCCAAATTGTTAGAATATGTTCTATCCATGGTCATTGCCCAGATTGTCTATTGACTTGATACAAGTCACACTTGTGATGATTTTTCTAAGAAAAAATATAATATCCAAGAACTACACTTCCAATTAATTGAATGTGTATTAAACTATATATGTTAAAATTAGGATTTAGTTTAACAAAATTTCATTTATTTTTGCAAATGACCATGGAATTTTTTTGTAAGTATCATTATTGAATGCATATTTTAGAATCAAATTATTTTATAAGTATTTATAATTAGTTACAAATGGGTGGTTCATGATGATAGGATTTTAAATGTTTGTGTTTTTATTTTATGTAATGTATTTACTTGTTTGTCTTTGCTCTTGTTTGTGTTTCTGTGTCTATGAATTCCAAAACATGCAAAAAACTTTCATGATAATATACCATATGGAAGGTCGCTAAAAGAATTGTCAATAAACTTGATACAAATAACTTCTATGATGATTTCAAGAATGCATAGTATCTAATAGAAGAGATACACTTCAAATGAATTGAATGCTTGCATTAACCTATCCATTTTCAATTTAATAAAATTTCACGTATTTTGATAGCTGACCATGACACCATGAATGAAAGTTTTTTTTTTTGTCACCACCACTATACTATTCAATGTGTATATGAAAATCATATTCTTTTATAATTATTTTTAATTAATATATTTTTTTTCATCACGAAAAATCTTACGTGTTGTAGATGTTGGCAATGCATTCAATCATGGCAATCAAAATTGGTGATCAGAGAGACCAAAAATACAACTTCAAAATAGTGGTAAACATGTCACCCTTTTCTCAATTTCTTCTTTTTAACCTTACGCTATTCTCCCTTGTAAGGAATGGTCGTTAAAAGTGCTAGCTGGGTCCCTTCATTCATTCTTGGATCTTCCTTAACTGAATCGGAAATTTCATATACATGATGATATTTTAAGCCCCCTGTCTCCATTGCTACAGGGATCATCTCCTACCTCAGTGTGTGTGCTCAAGTTCCTAAAAATTCATGATTAACGCTCCCTTTTCTATGTTTCCTTGTGGATTTTAAGCTTCTTCATTACTAGGAGGACCCATTTCTTCATCATCCTCTTCTTCGTTAGGTAAGTGTTGTGGAAATATCGATCCCTTGTGTTATTTTCCTATTTTTTTCTTCCTTTTAGGCGCTTTCTTGGCATCATGACATGAATTTTTCAGATGTCTCATTTTTCAGCATATTCGGCATCTAAATGTTGTGTTCTAAAAATCTAGGAACTGTGTCGAGTAATGATTATTATGTGTTAAGATAATATGATCAGTCAATCATTAGTTGATGTCTACCTCCACACATTTTTGCGATTGTGTACATTATGCAATCTAACCGAAACAGACATTCTAGATACTACCACTGTACTTGCATGAAAATCTGGGAACCAAGGGGTGACAGAAAGTGTCGCAGAGCCCCAGAACCATGGAACCTTTTGCAATATCTATTCACAATCCTCTCATGATGAAAATTTTACTATGAAAAATACCCTGGAGTAAAGTTGAGTCTCATAATTTATTGTCCAATTTGTGAATATCTAATGGAAGAGATCCATTGGTTTTGGCCAAAAGTTGTTGAATCTGCATAATAGTGCTTGAGATTCATATTTTTTGCATATATTATTGTGTTTTTCATGGATTCATAGGCTACCATAGTTCCAAAATTTGGAGCCCGCACTTAACAGTCATGAATATATTCAGTTGAATCAAGGGATAAGTGTGAAGTTACAAAGAGTGAGAGGGATTGTCGCGGTAGTATTGAATTCATAAGCAATGGCAAAACGACCAAACACACCCACTATGATGGACAAAAATTTTGATTCGGAAAATACGAAGTAGACTCTCCATATCTAATGCTACTCCTTAATTTCAACAACCTATTGTGCTCAGGGGATTGATAATTTCCAGATCCGGGATCTTTAACAATAGATCTATGAAATGAAGCATTCAAGGTGGAATATTCACTTCTATAGCTAGATTTTTTCCTTCAAATCTGACCATTATTTCTCTTCTGACTAAGAGAATACATGGATAAGATCTATTCTCTAGAGTCACCTTAATCCTTCACAGATCCATTTCCAACTTGTGAGCGTGATGTCCTTTGCTTCCTTCTATGCCATCGCATATGCAAGGGGTGAGAAAATACTCTGTGTCCATGATCTGGTAAATGATATTGTCGATAGCCCAGATTGTGTGTCTTCAACCCTGCACAGGAGACCAAAACCAATATTCAAACCATTAAAAAGCTCCATTATCAGACCTGTGTGTAGTGAGATCATTCCCTAGAAATGACGCAGAAGATTGATCCAATGTCTAAAGGAACTCGACTACATAAGGAAAGTGGAAAGAATTAGAAACCCTAGCCATCACACCGATCTCGTCCTCTTGATATAGTTACCTTATCAACCTTTAATTTGATTTCTTAATTAATATATTCTTGTCTTACATTATAATCAATTTTTTATTTAATTTAATAAATGTAAGATCATAATTAGTATATTAGTTAATAAATTTTTTATGGTACAAAATGGGTGGATTTTATAAATTGTTAAATTTATTTAGTATAAAATCAAAATTTCACAAATATTTTTAGTCAATTAACTGTAAAGATATAAATGACCGTGACAATAACACAAGTAACAATGTCTGTGGGTTTTCCCTATAAGAATCATCGCCAATTCTTGTATGATTGAAAATCACAAGTTTTCATGATTTCTTTTAATCAATATATACTTTTCAATAATACATATAATCACAACATCAAAGGTGACTATGACCATGGATTCTTTTGTAACCCAAATCATTCAATGTAAAATTAAAAAGATTGCAAATGGCCCTCATATTTATGATAAATACAAAGAAAATAAACATAAAATTTACAAATTGATGTTTTATCATGATAGAATTTTAAATGTATGTGGTTTTACTTTGAGCTATGTATTTATTTGTTGTGCTTTTGTTTGTGTGTGGTCGTTTGTTGTGTATAATATTTTTACACATATGTAATGTCATAAAATAATTCTATAATGAGCATAATTTGTATATTAACTTATTAATCTTTAAATTGTTGTTTAATTTAATTGATATGATTTTTATAATTAGTTAGAGGTTATGTTTTATGATGAATTTTAAATGTTTGTGTTTTCATTTTATGTAATGTATTCCTTTATTTATTTATGATGTTGTTTGTGTATAATTTTAGCACACAAGAAAGGAAGGTCATTTCCCAAATTGTCTATTGACATAATACAAATCACCTTTATGATGATTTTACACACAGAAAATATAATATGCAAGAATTACAGTTCCAATTAATTAAATGTGTATTAAACTATATATGTTCAAATCATGATTTAGTTTAACGAAATTCCATTTATTTTTACAAATGGCCATAACATCATGAATGGCTATGGATTTTTTTGTAAGTATCATTATTCAATACATCTTTGAGAATCAAATTATTTTATAAATATTTTTAATCAATATCTATTGATAAGTAGTTACAAATCCATGTTTTATGATGGTACAATTTTAAATATTTGTGTTTTTATTTTATGTAACGTAATGGTTTGTTTGTTTGTGTTTGTATCTCTATAAATTCGTGAACATAGAAAAAATATTAGAATAACTTTATACAAATAACTTATATGATTATTTTAGGCATGCATAGTATCCAATGGAATAATTACACTTCAAATGAATTGATTGCTTTCATAACTTATCTATCTTAAATTTAATAAGAGCTCACTTATTTTGGTAAATGAACATGACATCATGAATGACAATGTATTCTTTTTTGTAACCACCACTCTTCAATGTGAGTATTTGAAAATCAAAATTATTAATTGATATATTCTTATAATTAATTACGATTTTATGCTTTATGATATAATTTCAAATGTTTGTGATTGTATTTTTTTTGTGTATGTGTTTGTGTTTTGCATATTTTATAAGTATTTTTAATCAATATATATTTAGAATTAGTGACAAATCCATGTTTTATGATGGAAAGGAATGTGTTGGAATATTCATGGTAAAATTGAAATATTAATGTTAAGATTTCTGAACCCATGGAATATGTTAGAATATTCATTAAATAGTGGTGGTTACAAAAAGGAATACATTGTCATTGAGGATGTCATGGTCATTTACCAAAATAAGTGAACTTTTATTAAATTTAAGATAGATAACTTATGCAAGAATTCAATTCATTTGAAGTGTAATTCTTGCATTGGATACTATGCATGCTTAAAATCATCATAGAAGTTATTTGTATAAAGTTATACTAATAGTTTTTTTTTTGTGTTGACGAATTTATAGAGATACAAGCACAAACAATCAAATGATTACTTAAACTAAAAACACAAATATTTAAAATTCTACAATCATAAAACATGGATTTGTAACTAATTATCAATATATATTGATTAAAAATACTTATAAAATAATTTGATTCTCAAAGATGGATTGAATAATGATATTTACAAAAAAACCTATATCCATTCATGATGTTATGGTCATTTGCAAAAATAAATAGAATTTTATTAAAGTGAATGCTAATTTAAACATAGCCACCACTCTATAGCCATCACTCTATCGAAAAATTCTATAACCATCACTCTATTAAAAAGTAAAAATTAAATACTAAAAAAATCATATTACAAATATATATATTTAGGTACATTAATATAAAAATTAATGATTAAAAAACATATGGGGATACATAATTTACAAAATTAAAATACATATAACTAAATTTGTGAAAACATATTTATGATTCATTAATTGTGTTATGTTGAAATGTGTGTATACCTTATATTAGGATTTCTATAATTTTAATTTAATTATCAATAATCAATAGGTTGGTGCTAGAGATTTAATAATCAATAATTACTATTTTTAATATTATTCATGAGTAAAATGTTGAGATTTATTTAAAATTTAGTTATGATCTCTTCCTTCTCAATTTAAAGAAAAAATATATTTCATAACTAATCTAAAATATCCCATATATATATATATATATATATATATCTATATATATCATTTTGACATTAAATGATTTATTGGTTTATTAAGCTATTGTGACCATATAGATTAAATGGATTGAAAATTTCGTATAGCCATCACTCTTTGATGAGAATAAAAACACACTAACCCCATGTATACGATGCCAATTACCACATTAAAAATTTCATAAAAGTTACTAAACTATATTATTATTATTATTATTGGAGTTATATAATATATAATAATATGTTTATCCATGTAGATTCACATACGGATGAAAGGAATGCCTTATTTTGGATTGGAGCGACTTTAAATTAATAAGCTAGAAAACGTTAGGGATGGTTTTGAGATAAGTAGAGTCTAACCAAAGTAACATAAATGAAATCCTTCATTGATGCTCTATTGTAAAAGAATAACATTAGTACTGTACATGTATTCTTTTATAAAGAAAAACGAGTTATTGTTTAATCATAAAATGAAAAGTATAAGAATATTGTACAATATTGGAAGGAACTCCATGTATGAAGGGTAGTTAATTTTGAAACAATTGAGAAAAATAGAAGTTACGTTGAAATCCTTTGAGGGGATCGTAACCAACATGTGATACATCGCGACCAATGTGTATATATTTTATTATATTTACATATATTTTAATGTTTTTACTAAAATATATTTATTAATTTGCGAATAACCAAAAAAAAATATATTTTTGTATTGTAATATTATTTTCTTCTAAATCACCTGGAAGGTGTCCTCCATATGTCAGATTCATTCGAAGGGGGATTTCAACGAGTTTAGTGAAACATTAATGTGTATAATGGTTTCGTTATATTTTTAAAATTATCGTTTAAATTATACTTATAAAGAAATAAATGGGAATGTATTGGATATTTGCATAATATCAGTGAAAGTCATTGCCATTGAATTCAACAATGCTTTAGATTTCAATACAAAGCCTCAACATTTAATTAGAATTTATGTGAAAAAATGAAATAAAAAAGAAACAAAACAAAAAATTAAATATTAAAAAAATCATATTACATATATCTATATTTATGTATATTACTACAAATATTAGTGATTAAAAAATACATAATTTACAAATTCAAAATACATATAACTAAATTTGCGAAAACATATTTATGATTTTTTAATTTTGTTATTTTGATACGTGTGTATACTTTATAATAGGATTTCTAGAATTTAAATTTAATTATCAATAATCAATACGTTGATGCTAGAGATTCAATAATCAATAATTAATATTTCTAATATTAGTCATGAATAAAAGGTTGATATTTATTTAAAATTTAGTTATTATCTCTATTCCTTCTCAATTTAATTAAAAAAATATATTTCAAAAGTAATTTAAAATATACTATATATAGAACATTTTGACCATAAAATGATTTATTGGTTTTATTATAGCCATTGTGACCATATAGTTATATGGATTGGAGAATTTCTATAGCTATCACTACGACAAGAATCAAAACACCAACCGATACTTATTACATTAAAAAAATCATAAA
>APFE031437762.1:10072-73472 GCA_000404065.3 Pinus taeda
TTGTAAGACATGTTATCACTGAAAGGGGAGTCTCTCTTGAAAAGGTGCATACAAAGGAGAATTGTGCAAACATGTTCATGAAACCAATTTTGTTAGAGAAGCTACGTTGGTGTTTGGCTTCTCTTGGCTTGCAGAAAAGATAAAATAATAAATAAACAGGGTATCAAGTTAATTATTGTCAAGGTGGAGATTGTTGAGATTTTTTGTTTCACAAAATAGGCAAAAATCTCTAATGTATGACAACAATAGGAATTTGTTGCTAGATGAGCTCCAGGTTGTTGGGAGAGAGTTAATGCATCATATATTTGATGTGAGAGGATTTATGAGGCAGTTAGATTCTCTTAACTATAAAACAAGTGTCCATACGGATTGTTTGGAGTGAGAGTTTGTGAGGAAATTGATTAATTTTTGTAATCTCCTGTTTGATAATAAAGATTGTCGATGCCTATGTTTAGTGGACGTAGCCGAGATTGGTTGGGTGAACCACGTTAATGTCTCATGTGTATGGTTATTTGTTGTGTATATTGTTTATTTGTTTGTTGTACATCTTTGCCTCTCAATTTGCAGAGTTAAGAAGATCTCGTTACGGTTTTGTTGTCACTTGTCACCTCTCGATATTTGAAAAAGATGGAAAAAGCCATTGGACAAATGGAAGTTACCTGGTGCTTCGAAACTCGCACAGTCGCACTATCTCATGCACATTGATGATACCGAGAAATTTTGCTGTGAAGTTTTGTTGAGCAGTTAAATACGAAGCATCTAAAGCCTAATTAAATAATTGTGATGCATGGATGACTTTCTAAAGCCTAATGTAATCTTTGAGGGAATTAAATAATTGTGATGCGTTGATGACTTTAGTTTATGGTATAGAAAAACAATTTATTCATGAGTAGGATGGTATTATAAGGATACTTCATGATTTTCAGTTGCTTTTTGTGAGATTTTAACTTAATATTTCTCCATTCATACGAGGAAGGCGTCCCAATTATGATATACATCTGCCACCCCGCCCAATTCATGGATTTCGTTCGCTGCAAGGCGTCCCACAAGGCTCGTTTCGATGATCTGTGCAGCAGATTAGTGAAGTATTATTCCCTCAAGATTTTTGTGGAGACCACCGGGAAACATCCGGACAAATGGAGCGAGGCGCACGAAGGCCCCATGTTCCATTACTCCTCTGGGATGCAGGCGGTGATGGTTGCATTGGGTATTTGCGAGAAGGTGAGTCTCTTTGGCTTCGGTAAGTCCGCAGAGGCAAAGCACCATTACCATACAAAACAGAGGAGCGAGTTCACGCTTCATGATTATGAAGCCGAGTATCGACTATATCGTGATTTGGCTGATAGGTCACCCAATATACCTTTCCTAAACGAGGCCGGCATCGAGCTTCCACCTGTGGAAATCTATTTATGAGGTTCCTTCTCTCTGTGATTAGATTCGTTTTTTATTGGCATGGGATTTTTGGATTTTCTCGAAGTGTCCAGTATTCATCGATATTGTAGACTTATTAACAGAAAAACACGATGATAAATTGTAAGGAATATGTTTACATACAAAAATTGATTTATATATCATCTGTTTTCTTTTCTCCGTACCAGTGATGTATAGTTTAACGCCATTAATAGAGTTTTCAAATGATGGAAAATGAAACTTTGAGGGCAGGGTTATCAGAGATCATAGCGATGCAAAAGTTAGAGCATGGAGGTAGCAAGCTAGACAAATTCTATCGAAATGACCACCCTAAATTTGAGATAATCAATACGTTTTTGACTCTATCTTGGTCTATTGACAATGCTAATGCGTGACTATTCTGGCGGGGGTCATGCGAGATGGACCTATCTTTTAACATTAGTGGAACTATATATGGAACGTAAAATTTAATAAAATTGGAAGTTATGATGAGTGGAATGAATGGCGGTACATGTTTATAGAAATTAATTCATAATAGGTATAACTACCAGTTGTCCCAAAAGGTACAAAGAGAGGCCGATAGATTATGAAGTTGGAATTGTTGAATTTTTATAAAAGGTTGGGCCTCCTTCTCAGCTGCTATTGATATTGTACAGTTTATTACAAAGCAGCATGTCAAAGCAGAAATACTTAAAGAACACCACAAGACTTTCTATTCATTCACATGTAGTTAAAAATGTTGACATGATTGAAACAAAAAAGAAGAGAATTTGAAAATTTCATGTAAATGTATTCTAATTTAAAAACAAACAACTAACCACTCTATAAATGTCATTGAAGCCCATGTAACGTATACATATTCCTATAAAACATTTTTGAAAACAAAAAAGAGAGATAACTGAACGTGAGTAGCATAACATTTGGCATTACATGAACAATAGAAACCACACTCAAAAGGCCAAATCTATGTAAACTGAGTTTTTTATTAAAAGTGTAGGTACAGAAACACTTATGACACTCCATAACTATGCATCATGTCTGGTGGAACATACTAGACTTATTACACTTGAATACTTCTAAATATTTTACTTGGTATTGTGTGTTTATTACAAGCAAATATACAGGAGATAGGTACATGCTTTGCAATGTATTTTTTGAAATTTTACATATGGTCTACACATAGAGACATGTTTGGCAGGTAATAACTAAACATATATATAATGAAAGTATTCTTTGCCTTCTAAACATATGTACAATAAGAGCATTCTATTACATATAGATGTAATTGACAATGAGAAGCTAATCATATATGCATGATGGGGCATGGCATAGGCAACAGAGTTGTTCCTGCAATTGACGCTGCATTTTCCTGTGTGTGTCACTTTCATGGATGTGAATTGTTATCTTAAGTATTTCTTTTACCTTCTTTAACAATTCAATGGTTGGACGCAAACGGTAAAGAGGCAATGTTTGTTGGGGCAGGATGCTGAATTTCTTGGCAATACTCATACAACAATCATAAATAGCCTGTATTCATACCTATTTCAATCAAAAAACAGAACATTGTAAGTGACAATGGATGTGTTTGACGAAAGCATGTTTTTTAAAGCGCTGAAGTAAAATAAATAATTTTTTTAAAAAATTTCTAAATTGAAGCGAATGCTAGACCTTGCTGTTCTTGGTGGGAAATATTTTGTTTGAATATTTGAAATAAAATAAACGATTTCAAACTAATATAAAATCATATGAGGTTAAATGTAATAGAAAGCAAATGTATGTGAAATTTGGTTATTGCAACAAGTGGTGTTTACCATGTGGGTAATTCTGCAAAACAGGTTGTACGATTGGCTAGAGTATATTCTCCTGCATAGATTTTGATGCAAGCAATGATTCCTCTTGTTGTCTACGCTTAAGATATGGATTCTCGTGCATTTGTGCAATCCGTGAGAATGGGAATGCTGGATTGATTTGAATGTCTGCCAATGACCGCACTCTTGAAATTGCAGTGAACGTTAGCCCTTGTCATTCTTTGGTGCCGATGTCTATTGTTGCTTTGTCTAATGTCATTCCTTGTGACTTGTGTATCGTTAAAGCCCATGCCATTTGAAGTGGTATTTGACGGCGTGCACCCCTTGTGATGGGAGAAATGGGTACATATGTTGGGTGTGAAATGTCCCATGGTGTTCCTTTGTATTGTATAAAGTCGACAACCACGAAGGATGGTAATTCTGGGGGCTTTGAACCAATAGAATAAAATATTGAGATGACCTTCCCAAGTGCGCCATTGACGAGGCCTGCATGTACCCATAAGTTGCTGGTGAGCATAACCTTTTGTTCATTGCATAAGAGAACTTTTGCAGGCAAATGCTCATCTTCTGTTGTAGTAGGAGTTTTCTGCCTTTGTTGTTCTGCAGAGCAAACCGCTACTGGGATGTTCAATTTTTTAAGCATTTTCTTATTATGCAAAACAACTGAGTTGTTTATTGCATATAGGTGCATGGATTCTTCAAATGTGCGTTGCTCTTCATGTGTAAGAGACGAACTTGTTCTTGACATTAGGTGTTGCCAATCTTCAAGTGTAGATATTCCATTTCTGAGATTTGTGAGTATTTGCCGGAAAGCAATCTGGGACGGGCTATCTCCTTGTTGACAAAAAACGGTTGAAAGTGTTATGAATATGTCGAAGCTGCGCCAAAGTGCAGTGCCACGTGATGTCCCAGTGTATAAAGGAATGTCTTTTACAGGTGGTAGCTGGCCTAAATCTCCGACAAGGATAATTGAGCGATTACCAAATGGTGCATTTCGATGAAGAGGAAATGCCTCTCTTAGATGATCGTCAATGCAAGTAAGCATTTTTGGACCAATGAAGCTCATTTCATCAATGAGAATGTACTCTACATGACGGAGTTGCTCTTGCAGTTGTAGGAGTGGTTGGCCTTCAAGAGGATGCATTGTTTGGATAGGGATATGAAGGGCGGAGTGAATTGTGAGGGCATTTATGTTGAAAGCTGCAATGCCTGTTGGTGCAAGTAACAACAAAGGGTTTTTGTTTGCTGGTGAGTTTTCCACAAATGCATGGTGTAGACATTTAATCAAATGGGATTTTCCTATCCCAGTTGTTCCTTGTATGATGATTTTGCTTGGGGGTTTTGGCGAAGGGGTTTTAAAGTGTGAAAAAATAGTGGTGAAGGCTATGCTTTGGGTAGGAGATAAAGTGTGATCTTGGGGAAGGTTGGAAAAAGAATGATGTTGGTTTTGAATCGTTGAGCGGTTGAATTCAATGAAATTTATGGCAGTTTCTTGCAAGTGGGGAGGGATAGTATTATGTGACCAATTGTGGTTGGCATCGAAGTCACGGTAGCCAATCATGTCAAGGTCGTCAATTGCAATATTGTAACCTGGGTGAAGCTGAGAGAGGATTTTCCATTCATTCATCTGCATGGAATCAGGAGGGATGTCGGGGGTAGTTTGATCTTCAGTATGTGGGGTTTGTGGGTTTTCAATTTCACGATGGACATGCCATGGTGTATATGTACCCTTGTTTTGTTCCCAGTGTGCAATAATTTCTGCATCAGTTGAACCAATATCATTGGGGAGTGTTCGGAAGGGGAAATACAATAGTAATTCACTCCAGCAAAAAGTGGCATAAGAAGGATCAGCAGAGGAAGGAATGACATCGTAATGGGGCAATACATGTACAATCATTGGTGGGAATATGTGTTTCCATTGATTTTTTTTTTCCGCTGGGAAGAATATGACCATGAGCGTGAAGCTTCAAGAAGGGGCAGTGATTCCAATGAGACATGCATGTTCATGTATGCAAGGATAAAGTTTGGTGTCAAACCAGGGTTCTCAGTATCTTGTGAAACACGTTTGAAAACAGTCTTGTTGACATTCAAAGACCGAAATGTATGGGTGCTGAGAGAAAGAGGTAGCTTTTGCAACATATGGCATATTTCTTGTGCTCCAATGTCTCTATCTGCAATGGTTTCTGTAAGGAGTTTTCGGATAACGGCAACAGTATGTGCTTCTGGAATGGCGCTTTGTGATAGCCGTGATAGCATTTGATGGTAGCTCTCAAATCTTGTTTCTGATTTTGCTTCATATTTTGAAATATATTTTAACACATCATGGCGAGAAAGCACTGGTTCGCAATCAACATTTGCTCTCCAAATAGAGAGTAAATCGGCATTGTGAATGTTCAATCTTTCATCATTGCGTGCAGGGACATAGGTTTTATGACCTTTATCATCAATGAAAAGTGAAGATGTGGACTTCAACTCCCATGGTACTCCATACCGGCAGCTAAGCACATTGTCTTTCTTGCGAAGACAAGAAGACTCATGACACTTTGTATGACGTTGAATGCAGTTGACAAGCTCTGTATAGTCTTCAAACTGATTGGATGTGAATATTGATGCTGTGTCAAGAAGACATGGGTTATGAATTGTTGATTGGTGATGCGGAATATTTCAGTGTTCTGCTTGACGTGGATTCCAGGCTGTTACATAGTGGTCGAAATATTTCTGTGCATTAGCAATTTCTAATGCATTTTTCCAGTCAATTGTGCCCATGTTTGGTGCATTTTGCAGCCAGAGGAAGCCATGAATGTGTGCAGATCCTCTATGTTGCCATTCGTATCTGAATATAATATGAATGTAAAATCTTGTTAAAACATATATATGCAATGTAGAAAATTAATGTAGAAGGAAATGGATATTAGAAAATACCTGCACCAATAGTCTACTGCATGGAGGCCTTTTTGCAGGATTTCTTCGAGAAAAACTGTAAATTTGCAATGCATATATTGGGTTGTTAGATGTGGGTTCTTATTTATGTTTTGGATTTTCCATTGGAAGTGGTTGACTGAATTGGAAGGAACACTGTTAGGCATGATCATGTGCAAGTCATGCCATTTAGTATTAGCTGCATTGAGAGTGAAAAAGAATGTCCTAATTCCTATTTGCGTGATCATGTCAGTCAGCTCAGATCGTAATATATTCCAGAAAGACCGTGTTCCCCGTAGTGCTGAACCGAACCGCATTATTTGCTCTGGCAATCTTGAATCTGGAGAGTCACGAAGACACTATCGTAGGTCTGAAACTGTTGTTGGCAAGTTGTTCTCAATGTACTTTTTCACAAAAACACTAGCAGTAGTTTGGCTACGATGGCGCATTAGAATGTTATAAAGATAATAGCGGAATCTTGGGTGTTGGCCAAATCGGTTATCATGGTAGTGCAGCAAGTGTAAAGCATATTCATGCATCTCAACTTTTGTAAGTCTTGGTTGCATGATCATGGCAATGCCTGTAGGGAAGAGTGTGGGGAATTCCATGGCAAAGAGGCCTATGGTGTTGTATTCATTCATAGTTGTTAAAGATATTGGAGGCCAATCGATAGAGCTTGTTGAATTTGAATGGGTCAAGTGCAAATAATTACAAATGTGCTCAAGCTCAGTACTTGAATTTGGGAGTATTGGAACGAAAGAAGAGGGTTGGATTTCTAATGGAGGTAGCATGACATCAGTATCATAAGTAGAATTAATATTGGTTTGATGGGGTTCAAAATAGGAGGTGGTTACATTATGGAGAAGAGAAGAAATATCGGTAGGGTGATCTGGTAGTGAAGAAATAGCAGATGAATTGAATTGAACATCACAGTAGTAAGGGTCATTTTTTGTTTTGTATTCAAGGGCTGCAAGGACACGTGATTTGCAAACGAAGAATTCATAAGCCTTTTCAGATGGATTTTTCCTTTTCACAATGAGGATGTCTAAGTCAGAAATCATTCGGGGTAAGTATTTGGCAATAGTGGTGATGTCTTGAGGGAAGCTAATTGTATGGCCACTATATTTGTATTGACCACCACGAGCATGAGTGACTTGTAGAATGGGGTTTACACATGGAATGAGCATTTCTTCAACTTGTGTTAACTGTTGAAGGACATAGGGTTGTTCACCAAGGTTCATGTTGTTTAGTTCAAAAAAACGATTGGTAGATTTAGATGATGCACAACGAAAACAAGAAAGTCTACCGTGTGAAAGCTTTGTTTTCATTCCTGGGTATGCTTCTTTGCATATTGTGCAAACATGCATGCTAGAAAGTTCATCAATCCTTTCTCGAAAGCGACGGTGTTCTTCATTAAGGGGAGGGTTATATTGGATTTGATGAAGGTGAGATGGGTTGGTTTGTATAGTTGGGAGAGAATTTGAGGTCGGAAGGGATGTAGAGGAAGTAGTAGGGTTGTTGCGGTTTTTATAAAGTAGTCGCCGCCGTGCATTTATTGTATCCTTTTGTTGTGCATAAAGAAGACGTCGTCGCTCGTGTTTGTCCGCATTTTGATTGTTTTTTGGCATATCTAAACAAGTACAAACAATTAGTGTTAATTTTCATAAATAAGTGTTGCATGTTTGGAGAATGTATTACAAGTTTTAGAAATTGAACATCTGTGAATGTAGGTAGATTAGGTAGAAGGAAAACATGCAATTAGGAGTACTATAAAATCATATGTTATTCTGGCATCTATTATTGAGAGGAGAGGAGCAAGATAACCAAGATTTTTCTACCTCCCTCTTCTTCTTTTTTTAACAAGTTTGAACGATAGCATGAATAGATTAGCAAGCAAGAGATCAATGTATAGACATGTAAACAACGAACGGGAAAATTATGTAGTAAGTATTTACAAATGTTGATATCTATATTATGTAAAATGAAAAGTGGTAAACATACATATTTTGGAATAACTGGAAGAGAGCATTTGCAGCAACTGTGTGCATCACAATAACATGGGTGTAATTTACAACAATATGAAACAATGAGTTGTGCAGAAATGTTTGTTTATGTAAAAACAGTAGTGCTTGAAGAGACCCTAAAAAACTTTTCAAAGGCGGCGAACAACAGGCCGTTTTGAAGTGGACATTTCTTGAATGTCATTGAGGACTTCTTTGCATGCGGAGGTATATTGAATTTATTCTGAATTTATCAGTATTGGTTGCAAGCGTTGAACACCATTGAAGTAATATGCTTTAATGGAAAGTGTTAGCAGGAAGCGGTGTCCTGAAATTCGGCCACAAATTTCCTGCAGATCAGTTGGCTCGATAGAAAGAAGGAACAGGTATTTTGCCTTGATGCCCATGAGCTCGTTTCCTGCATCAATGAAAGCTGTGACATTCTGCAGGTGCCCGATGTGGTCATGTAGCTCAATTTTAAATTTGTAACGGTAGTCACAATCTGGGAAGTCGCCGTTACATTTTGTACAATGCCAAAGATTGTTAGAATGCTCCACAACCTTCTTCATGCATTGTTTGCCATTGAAATCTAATGGACATTCTAGAAAGTAGAAGTCGTCCATGTGAAGAGCAGTTATTGTTGCACGAACTGAAACCCATATTGCTTTATCGGAGGTTTGCATGCCAACAATTTCATGAAACGTCTTTCGTGGTAGGGCACATTTCGAAGCAACACCATAGTTTCTACTCAAAGATGGAGAAGAAGAGCTATAACCTGTTTCACGGAACCATGCATGTAGTTGATGAGTTTCTTCAACTTGTGGATTTATGATGAGAGTGCTTGTTGATATCGTCCCTATTGTGGTGCCATTCAGAGACACGACCTCCTTTGATTGCAAGGATTGGTGGGTTGTCTAAAGAGTAGAATTCAGCAAGGTTTTGTCCTATAGAGTCACAATGGTCTCCCCATAATGTTACATCAATGATAAAACCAGACTTGTCTTTTAATATGAGTGTTCTCCTTAATGTTTCACTTCCGTCTTTTCATCAAATTGTTGATGCAGGTGAGGTGGAAGTAACAACACCAATGACATCCACATTCGTATTTGGACTTGCACTTTTTATTTCAGCAATAGTCTTGAAGTGAAAGCTCTGGTAAGGAAACGTTGGATCATCTATGGGACATGGATTGATAGTGGAAGCAGCAAACAAGTAAATTTCCCATTTGTTCTTGAGGTGGTTGTAATTTGGATTTGCTTCTTTAATTGTGCCATTTGAAACAATGTATAGCTGCCCAACTTGAATTAGACTGTAAAGAGATTCAGCCAATTCAGCAAATGCAGAAAGGTGGATCTCTTCCTTATCAAGATTGATAAGGTCAAACCCAAAATCTGTTCCTGACCCTCGCACATTGTTGTAAGTCTTCAATGATGTTTTTGTAGATGCTCTACCTTGGATTGACCAATATTTTTGAGCAGGATTGAGTGCTGTGAATGGAATTGTTGTAGTTGTTGCCGTAATTGGTGGAGTAACTACAGAGGGCAAGGTATCTATTGTTGATGAAGAGCTAACTTAGGATGTACCTGCCTTTGCATGTAGCAGTGTTGATGAGTCCTTCGTCAATGATGCTGAGCGCATCACAACTTCAAGCTCAACCACTCGGATGGACCTTATGTAAACAAACGAGAAATGAATTAATGAAGATTTTGTTTTTTTTTTTTTCTATGTAATGCAGGAAGCGTATAGAAGACAAAAAATAGAAAAGGGTAAATTCAAATGTTGGGCCTTACGAGGAGGTTTGAAGCACCGTGCAAGCTGCTTTTTTAAGTAGAATTATTGAGCCAATTTGAATGTCTTCAGATGCAACCTGTTGGTTATATGTTGATGGTAGCAAAGTCTTGTGTTGATGTGTTCCATCAGATAGAGTAATGCAAAAGTGTGAGGATGTTGTTTTTGATGATGTAACAGAACCAATATCGATTATCTGGAGTAGTGGTTGAATATCAGTGGAACCATTCAGTAGCAGAGGAATGGCATTTGTAGTCAATGTTGGCTCCATAATATTAATAGAGGGATTCTATTTCTGTGATAGTAGTACCTGGAATTCATCAAATCACCACAGCACAAAAGTCATGTAAAGAATAATGTGATGTGAATGAGGGAACTAATATAGCAAGGCTAACTTTCGATGGTGAAACAATAATAAGGGCAGAAGGTTTGAGAGTAAATTGTCATTCACAACAGTATTAAAGATGAGATGACCTTGTAGGTGTTGCCAGTTAAGGTTAGCTTAGGTGGAAGTACTAGTGCATCAAAATATCCATGTGATATTAATTTGGACTCATCTGTTTTTTCAATAGTAACATCTATTGATTCCATCAATTCTGAGAAGATTTCAAACAGAAATCTCTTGCAGCCTTGCAAGTGAAATTAGGAATGGAATTCTTCTGCAGGAAGAACAGGGGATTTCATATTAGCCGTTGTTGAATCAAATAAACAAATTGTCGGCTGTCCACATAGACACCGTGTGCAATTTAGGAGACTGATTCTTCGAAGATGAAGAAACCGAGTCAGTGGATCTGGGCAGATTCTCCACAGTGAGTGGAGGAAGTCCTAACAACCATCTGGATTGACGGTGAGGGCCGGATGTAGTCACAATGACTGGTATATTTTACCAGATAAATTTTAAGGTGATATTCTTTAAGTTTCAAAAACGATAGCACTCGGGTACTTAAAAAGAAAAAATACACTAAAAATGACAATCAGCAAACAAAGTGAAAGTACCTTGTCTGATAAACACCAATTACTGGAGATGAAACCCAGTCTCTCAATGAGTAACAGAGAAGGATGGCCAAATGTACAGTTACGGTTACTTTTGAGCTTCGCCCGAACCTCAGATTGAGGGGCCAAGTACTCTCGTGAAGACGAGCACCCTCCCAAAAAATGAAGACAAAGTAGGTCCGTTCGTTTGAGGTACCAGGACAGCCCGTCCCAGTCACCTTAGGTAAGTACCTAGAAGTATTGGCCACTAGAGATACGTCAAATCACAGACATTACCAGGGGGGACATAGTCGTAGACAGCATGCTGTGTGGGCAGGATACTTGAGTCCCCGACTCAGTTCCGAAATCCTCGAAGGGACCCCCGTTACACAGAATGCCCAAAGGAGTTGTGAAAGAAGGCAGGCTACCTTCGATTACAATCCAATGTTGTCTCGTATTTCGCTCCGTTGTGAGTGGAGTGGTCCTGGTAATATGAGTGCAGAAGGATTTTTCACTCTTTAACGACACTAGTTTGATTTGCAACCTTGGGTAGTTGACTCACTCTCTTATCCCAAGGTCCTAATCTATCTAATGTTGGTTTGCTCTAAAAAAGAGTATCTGATTGATTTTAGTGGAAATTTTAGTGTACTTTCTTATTTGCCTTCGGAGGGGGTGTTGACGTATGAATATGATGAGACTCTCGACTCAATAAACCGTGCAGAACAATGCTGTACAAAAAATATTTCAATTTCTTATGCAAACAAATCTTATTCTACACATGTATTATTTCACACATTCATGTATTCATCAGTGCATATAAAGTCATTCAACACTTTGCATAGACAAAAGTTCCTTTTCTCAATATTCCCTAACAATTATTGAACCAAAACAAAGTAGCCTACAACTATTTTGACAGAAGGAGATATATAGTTTAGCAGCTAAATACAGTTTATACAGTTTACCTGAAGAATGCATGGCTCTAAACTTAAGTTCTTTATCCTTCCCATTTTCCATGTTCAAAGGGACGCTCTTATGTATTAATATGCAAAGTAAGGCTAAAAAACTTTTAATACTTTTCTTTTACAAACCCACTTCTCTATATAAATCTTAAATAACTTTTTATACATTTTCTTTTCTACAAACCCACTTCCCTATATAAATCTTAAATATTTTTTTATAGATGAAAATAGGTACTTATCTCTGAAATCGTTAAAGGAAAAGTCGAAAACCACGATATTATTTATTTAAATTTGAGTTATCTTAATTAAATTACTAAGTGAAAATCCTTTTTTCTAAAATAAAATTAGTTATTACATCATAATATTATAATATTGTAAATAAATATTAAAAAAATTAAGTTGAATGTAAAACACGAATATTGTGGATACTGGTAATTTTACTAAGTCATATTTACCTAATCTATTCTAACATTACAACCCCAATATTGTGGATACTGGTAATTTGACTAAGTCATATTTACCTAATCTATTCTAACATTATAGCCTATAAATAAGCTACATCAAACACGAATATTGTGGACACTGTTAATTTGACTAAGTCATATTTACCTAATCTATTCTAACATTACAACCCGAATATTGTGGATACTGGTAATTTGACCAAGTCATATTTACCTAATCTATTCTAACATTACAACCCTGGCATGAAAAATTTAATGATAATTTACAAACTTAAAGGTTTTTAAACATAGTACTTATCTCTGAAATCGTTAAAGGAAAAGTCCAAAACCACGATATTATTTATTTAAATTTGAGTTATCTTAATTAAATTACTAAGTAAAAATCTTTTTTTCTAAAATAAAACTAATTATTACATCATAATATTATAATATTGTAAAAAAATATTAAAAAAAAAATTAAGTTGAATGTAATTATTAAAACTATAATATTGTAATATTTTTTGTTTTTTAATTAATTAAATTTTAATGTATTTATTTTTTTCAAAGAAAGATATGTATTGTTTGATTTTACTAGTTAGGCAGACAAATAATCCTGGACGTCTTTAGCCTATAAATAAGCTGCATCAAACACGAATATTGTGGATAATGGTAATTTGACTAAGTCATATTTACCTAATCTATTCTAACATTACAAATAGAATATTGTGGATACTGGTAATTTGACCAAGTCATATTTACCTAATCTATTCTAACATTACAACCCTGGCATGAAAAATTTAATGATAATTTAAAAACTTAAAGGTTTTAAACATAGTACTTATCTCTGAAATCGTTAAAGGAAAAGTCGAAAACCACGATATTATTTATTTAAATTTGAGTTATCTTAATTAAATTACAAAGTGAAAATCCTTTTTTCTAAAATAAAACTAACTATTACATCATAATATTATAATATTGTAAAAAAATATTAAAAAAAAATTAAGTTGAACTTAATTATTAAAACTATAATATTGTAATATTTTTTGTTTTTTAATTAATTAAATTTTAATGTATTTATTTTTTTCAAAGAAAGATATTTATTATTTGATTTTACTAGTTAGTCATACAAATAATCATCGAAGTCTTTAGCCTATAAATAATAAGCTGCATCAAACACGAATATTGTGGATACTGGTAATTTGACTAAGTCATATTTACCTAATCTATTCTAACATTACAGCCCGAATAGTGTGGATACTGGTAATTTGACGAAGTCATATTTACCTAATCTATTCTAACATTACAACCCTCGCATGAAAAATTTAATGATACTTTAAAAACTTAAAGGTTTTTAAACATAGGCCTTAAAAAAGTTAGATTAATATAAAGAAATATCATGACCAATTTCATGTAGTATTACTTAAAATGAATGACTTTAAATTGTGATACAATAAAAATAAAAATAAATTACTTCAATTGTGATACAAGGAAAATAAAAACTTGTGTTAAGAAAAATGTCATATAGTATTACTAAAAATGAATTACTTAAATTGTGATACAAGGAAAATGAAAGTGTTTTAATAATTTAAAAAACGTTAAAAATAAAATTAATATTTTTTTTTACATAATAAAAAGATTTTTGAAAAAATTAATAAAATTGATTATTAATATAGTTGAATCATTTGAATTATTAATTTATATATGAAGTGAATGGATAAAAACTTTATTAAATGAAATCATAATAACCTTTTGAAATATGATTAATTCAAGGTATACAAAAAGAGTTAGTCTATTAAATTTTCTCAAAGTACGGTTTTTAAGTACTGTTTCTCAAGAAGGAAGGATAATAATAAAAGGAATGGATCAATTTATACTAATCAATACATTGGTAATAATAATTATTATTGGTTAACTAATATTTTTGTTACTATGCACTAATGTTTATTTTCCATCGACTAATATTTATTTTCAATGTTGTATAATATCAACAATAACAACCAGTAAAATTGTTCACTATAATTTTGTCCTCTGGTATGCAGAAAATACTCCAGCTATGGAGTACATCCTGGTAACCAGTAAAATTACTCACAAACATAGCAGTCATTTCACCAATATCTAGATCTCTCCATAAACCATACCAATTACATAAAATAAATGAAAACTACTGAACTACTTATTGTCAGTCCATGTTTTTTTGGGAATTATCTGGATCTCTCCATAAACCACACAGAAATTAAAATAAAAAAATAAAAACTGATGCATTGTTTTCCATAAGCGTTTTGTACATTTATACTCTGTTGGATGCAACATAAAAGACAAAGAGTACCTTTCAGTCGATTTAAATAGCAGACCAGAAATGCGGGAGGATTGGTTAGGGGCTTCCTTCCACATCTGGATGCATTCCACCGTGACTCTACCTTTGCGCTGGTGTTCTTAAAAGGCTTTAGCGTAATGGCCACTCTCAACCTAACAAAGGTCGTTAGGCTGAACATCACATAACACAGGAAATAACTTAATAAAACAAAACCACAGCCACAGGAAAAGGAAATAATTTCTTAAAATTTGTTTAGTCATGAAAGAGATATTTGCTTCAACTAAGGTCATAGACGGCCTGTCCGATTTCCCTCCTATAAGAATCTTAAAAACTAGCAAAAGAACTACTAACTCGATACCTAAAATCAATATAATACCAGTAAAATCAGTGAGCCAGCTGCGGAATTGAAAAGTCACCGGAAATTAATTGCTTGCTGCTACAGGCACTTATCGAGCCATTAATGGCGGCACACATTTAATCTGCACTCACCCGATCAAACGAAACTCAGGGTTAATAAAACTTAAGGTTAATAAAAAAGCATAAAGAAAAAACTGACGTTAAATAGATTATACCTTCTCAAATAACCATTACGTGAAAGATATGAATCCTGGAGTGTTGGCAATTGGGTTTTAATTGGCGTGCAATTAATAATCAACGCAGGTTTATATTGTAGTTAATTCAGTATACATAGTAAAGGAAGCATTAAAACTATATGTTATTATAATAATATCTTATAATATATCACTATATCTTATAATATATTACTTAAATAACCACTGTAAATTAAGAATACACATAAATAACCATTATAAATGGAAAATGTAATATATTATAAATTCAACCACTACAATTGTTTAGGCCTATAAGAATATGAAACTATTTTTAAAGGGGGAGGAAGTAAATAATAAGATATTAAAATGAAAAGTGGTCATAGTAATAACTTATAACTTGAAACTACAATATGTTATAGAAATTAAAAGTACACCTTTATAAATATGGCATACTATATTAACACAATTAAAACATTATGGGAAGTGAAAGGGAAATAAAAATCAATATAATACCAGTAAAATCAGTGAGCCTGCTTCGGAATTGAAAAGTCACCAGAAATTAATTGCTTTTTGCTGCACGCACTTATCAGGCCATTAATGGCGGCACACATTTAATCTGCATTCAACCGATCAAATGAAACTCAGGGTTAATAAAACTTAAGGTTAATAAAAAAGCATAAAGAAAAAACTCTTACAGCAGAGACGTTAAATAGGCCATACCTTCTCAAATAACCATTACCTGAAAGATATGAATGTTGGAGTGTTGGCAATTGGGTTTTAATTGGCCTGCAATTAATAATCAACGCGGATGATAATAATTGATACTGAGAAAAGATGGAATGATACGCAGGTCTACTTAACACAGCAAGGTATCCTTAGTTTGAAAAGCATGGAGTTAAATCTTAAGGAATCGTAATTTTATAGGAGAATGGCACTACTAAATGGTTAGTTGGCACCGGCATGAATAAAAATTGCTTCCAGAGTGACAAAAGAATTGGAAGAAGTAGTAATGCAATTCAAAGGGCCAGGTTCAATGCACAACAGAACTGGAGGTGAAAAGAAGGCAAAGCATATATTTGGAAAAAGCAGTGAACTTCAAATCAAAGGTTGAAACAATGAAACTTGATCAAACGGTTCAACAACTGTAAAAAAAAGAAGTGAATTTTTTTTTGAAAATATCTTTGGAGAGTGACAAAAAAATTGGAAAAAGCAACAATGCAACTCAAAGGGCCAGGTTCAATGCACAATAGAGCTCGAGGTGAAAACAAGACAAATAATATATTTGGGAAAAATAGTCAAATTCAAATCAATGGTTGAAACTGTTAAAATTGATCAAACGGTTCAGGTTAAAAGTGTTGACATTTGTTGATGCAAAGGAAGGCCTATCGGCCTAACTAGTTTTTTTAGCCTTACTTTTCCTCATACTCAATAGTGAGCTATAACAAGGACTTCACATCTCACCTCACCAAGCTTCTTTTTGGCGTTGGCCTTTTAGTATCATAGATTCACCTTCTATGGAACTTCTCAGGCTTCCTCTACTCCACTAGGTATTGTACTCTGCTCACGACTCTTGAGAGCTTCTCCTGTTCTCTTCCTCTCCAACCCTACAGTGAATCATTCTATGCTCATATACCACTTACTAATCATAGATTCTTAGGTTCCGAAAAAATGTAACCAGTAATGGTTTGATTCCTAAACCTATGGGTTATGGGCCCATGAAAGTTGACTATCATTAAGAAAGGGATCACATCCATGCTCTCACCCCAATCCTTAGCCAAGGGATTAACTTGATATCTAACGAATCATAGTCACATGAATTCATGGTGACCAAGCACCATTGTCCTAAAAAATAATGACCTTAAATAGGAAAATTGATTATTAACAAAAATTATGGGGGCCCATCCCCCTATGACTTAAGTAGAGGGGAAGGGGTGGGCACTCACAATTCCAATGTAGAGTTCCTTTTATTGATTGAATGACAAATATTTGATTGAGGAGATCAAATAATTGTGAGGCAGGTACGCCCATGATGTAAGAAGGGGTTATCCATAATTTCTATTCCACCCTCTTTAGGCAAAGTCCTTCCCTCCCTTAAGTTATGTAGTATACATTGGAAAAAATTAAGTTATGTATTATACATCGTAAAAATTATCGACCTCTAGTAACTCTAACATAGATCACAATGCCATAGACAAAAATCCTCCTCAAAATCATTGTTCCTTGTAGCAATTTTGCAGATCTGTAACTCGCCTCTAAGGGGTCTCAAGTTTGAGTCCTTCCCTACATAGAAAACACACAACACACTTTATCCAACCAAAATGGACAAAATTAATTTTCTAGGGAAACTCTCCACCGCACATTTCAATGTCACTTTGGCTCTCTCTTCAAGCCCCTCTAAAAATCAATGGCAAACAATCAATTGAAAAAGGATCGCATGCACCGAGTAACCACATAAAAGTTTAAAAATTCATAGGATAAGTAGATATAGAATAATATTGGCTACATATTATGGATTCTTAGGGCATCGACCTCCCCCTCGACCTGATATGATGTTGCTCCCCCTCCTTATTTTAGACACACCTATGGGTCGCATATAAGTACCAAATAAAAACAAACCTATCATTTTACAAAATACAATGGAATCATGCTCTCTTTCCATGATATGCCTTCTAGAGGCTTCTAGATATTATTTATGATTTACATAATTTGAGGAAATCATGTCTTCTTGCCACGATGGGGCTTCTAAACACTTCTAAATATCATATACGATTAGGTGGGTTTATCTATATTGAGGAGAAATAGCTTTTCCGAGTCCCACCAATTCATAAAAAGATATTTCAAACATAGATTAATTTTTTTCCAATGGGGTGTGCATTAAGCTTAGGTAGACATGTTCGTATAGAATTTAGGCTTTTCCATCTACGTATGAAAAATGGCTAAATTTAGTCTTCAAATATTGCTTCTAGTTGTAATTATTATTTTTATCTTACTACAAAAATAATATAATTATGATAGAATATTTTTTTGCCAAAACACATTCTCAATTTTTGAAATTTCTATGATTCCATGTTTGACCTTTCTTTTTTTAATTAAAAAATGAATTCAAGACTTTCAATTACATCTAATTCTAAATAGATTTTCATAGCATGTTGACGATCATTTTGTGTAATTTTTACCAACGGTGTAATCCCATTTTGGAGTTGTTAGAGTAATGATCATTTGTCATATTATTCTAGAATTATTACTAGTATATATTTGTTATGCCTTAGAAGTTTTATTTTAGATAGACAATTATTAGATGAGCGAATTGCATAGAGATTGTAAAAAAATTGTTCAAATATCGTAGGAAATGATTGAATCAATCATTTTCTCATGAGCATCTATACATATTGTCTTTATTAAGAGAAATGTTTGAAATTTATCTTTCATCATTCCTTCATTATATCGGTGTAATATTTATTTCTTATGTTATCACAGCTAGGTTGTTATGTTAGCATTAAGTTAAATCTGAGACCTATGTGTAGTTAGAAATAATGAAGAAATGGTTATGTGGTTGTAACGTTACCTCTTACTTTAGGAGTTGTTCCTAGAATTTACGAGGTTGGTTTCAACTACCTATTTTTCAGTCATGTATTTAATATGTAATATTCATTCATTGTAATGTATTGAGTGAATGAGATAGAGAGAGTCTCCTCCTTGTATGAGTGCAGTTTCCAGGTGATGTACACACCTGTGAGCTGCAACTCCTCCTCATTAATTCAAGTTTCATTATTTTTATCTTGGTATCAGAGCTTAGGGTAGAGGTAGCCTTAGCTTTTGTTTTTTTTTTTCTGGGATGTATCATTAGTTGCAAATTTGTACATGTAGAGATAGCTGTGTGATCAGGTGGACCTGCAGTAACACCTGAAGCGAGAAGGCGTCAGATGACTGATCATCTCTGAGCCGAAGGAAGGGTTGGAGTGAAAATTCGAAGCGGAATTTTTTTTAGAAGGTGCGCAACGATTGGCGCGGATTGTTCAAGAAAAGTTGTGCTATTGGCGTGGGATTTGAGCTGAAAATCACGCCAGAGAAAAGAGAGACCAAATTGGCGCGGATCCGTGGTCGATAAGCGTGCCAATTTTCCTGCACATCGTGAATTTTCATTTTCCGAGATTAGCACGGATTCGGCGTCGATTGGACCGCCAGCCGTTTCTCTCTAAAGATCTGCAATTTTTTGTTGCAGATCAGCAGAGGCCCGGTGGAGGCACGTGGAGATTCTGCTCGGTGGCAGCAGATTTGATTTGCCCGGTGGTGGCGAATCGAGATCCTTGATTAGCTCGGTGGTAGCAGATCAGATCTACCCGGTGGTGGCGAAGTGAGATCATTGATCGCTCGGTGGTAGCAGATCGGATCTACCCGGTGGTGGCGAAGTGAGATCCTTGATCGCTCGGTGGTAGCAGATCGAATCTGTCGAGTGGTGGCGAAGTGAGATCCTTGATCGCTCGGTGGTAGCAGATCAGATCTGCCCGGTGGTGGCGAAGTGAGATCCTTGATCAGCTCAGTGGTAGCAGATCGGATCTGCCCGGTGGTGGCGAAGTGAGATCCTTGATCAGCTCGGTGGTAGCAGATCGGATCTACCCGGTGGTGGCGAAGTGAAGTCCGTGATCTGTTCAGTGGCAGCAGATCGGACTTTCCCGGTGGTGGCAGTTTTAAGTGTTCAGTTGGGCGAAAATGAACAACAGCTTCGAATCATACCTCCACGAATCTAGCAAGCTCGATGGAACAAATTTCTCCAACTGGATGTTCAAAATGAAAACCTTGCTAGAGAGTGCGAACGTGTGGTCGATCGTCTTGGGAAATGAACAGAGAGCCAGAAATGCAACCCAAGAACAGGACTGGGATAAGAGAGAAACAAAGGCAAAAGTAATACTGAAGATGTCTGTCAAAGACTACATTATCCCTCATATTCAAGACTGTAAGTCGGTCGCAGACATTTGGAATACGATGAAGGGTCTGTACGAGACACAAAACTCAAATCGTGTTCTAGCACTCAAAGGGAAATTGTTTGCATTAAGGATGGGCGAGAATGAATTAGTTGGTGGATTCATGGCCAGAGTTAAGGACCTGAAAGACCAATTAGGAGCCATTGGAGAGAAGGTATCAGATTCAGATCTGGTTACACTTACACTGAACAGAATGACAGATGAATATCAAACATTCATCTCAGCGTTGTCAGCGAGGGAGAAAGCCCCATTGTTTGATGAACTAACAGCGATTCTGCTCCAGGAGGAGGAGCGACGACAAAATCTAAAGACTCAGGGCAATGATCTTGCTCTGATGGTGAAAAGAAGACAGCACAGAGGAAAGCAGCGCCAGTACCAACAACAGCAACAACAACCGCAACAACAGTAGAGAGGAGCCAACTCCTTTCAAGGGAAACCATCTAGAGGTATGACTGATACTTATGTTAAGAGATTTTTTTATTGTGGAAAGGCTGGTCACTAGATCAGAGAGTATTACAAGAAGCAAGCCGATGAAAGGAGAAGCAAACAGAAGAAACATCAAGGTTGTTTTGCTGAAGAAGATGAAGATCACAGCTATGATCTTAGGCTATTTACAGTCCACTGTGCACTATCTGCATCAAGAGGAGATGATGACAATACATGGTATGTCGATTCGGGCGCATCCTCGCACATGACTGGTAAGAAAGAATATTTTGAGTTTCTTGAAGAATCTGCATGTGGATCCAAAATTTATTTGGGTGATGAAAGTGGGTATGAGATCAAAGGTTGTGGAGATATTCCTGTGAAATTACCAAGTGGCAATATCAAACATCTCAAAATTTTTTTATATGTTCCTGGAATCAAAAAGAATTTGATCTATGTCTCTATGATAACAAACCAGGACATGTAGGTACAATTCTTCAAGAATGGATGTGTCATTCAAGATAGCAAATTGGAGACAGTTGCAACAGGAGTATGTGTGGGGAATTTGTATAGACTGGATGCAAGGAGCATACCACAATAGGCGATGGTTGCGGCAACATCAACAGCTGAGAATCTCTGGCACCAGAGATTTGGACATATCAATCTACAAGATCTCATCCTGCTTAAAAATAAAGGTATGGTCAATGGACTTCCTGCTTTACATAATGTCAAATTGGAATGTGATGGCTGTGCATTAGGGAAGATGCATAGAGATGAATTCCCTGTGCATGTCAACAGAAAACAAAGAGACATCCTAGAGCTAGTGCATACAGATATCTGTGGACCTATGCAGACTAGGTCTTTAGGAGGTGCATACTACTTTCTACTGTTTATAGATGATTGCACTAGGTTCTCTTGGGTGTATTTTTTAAGCAACAAGAGTCAAGCTTTCAGATATTTTAAATAATTTAAAGTGATGATAGAGAACCAAACAGCAAAGAAGATAAAACTTCTCCGCTTAGATCAAGGGGGGGAATACAGGTTAAATGAGTTCATGAACTTCTGCAAACAACATGGGATTATACAACAGTTTACAGTGCCACACACTCCACAACAGAATGGAGTAGCAAAACGCAAGAACAGGACCCTGGTGGAGTGCGCCAGAAGCATGCTTCAAGGTAAGGGCATTTCTAATGGTCTTTGTGCAGAAGCCATTAATACTGTTGTTTATTTAAAGAATAGGAGTCCCACCAAATGTTTAAGCTTCAAAACCCCTTTTGAAGCATTGTTTGGACTCAAACCAGCAGTTGATCATCTGAGAATATTTGGATCTAAAGCTTTTTCTCATGTACCGAAACCAGATAGGAAAAAGCTAGATGCCAAAGCCTTGAAATGCATATTTGTAGGATATGGCACAGAGTATAAAGCATACAAACTATATAATCCTGTGACTCATAAAGTGTTTGCAAGCAGAGATGTTATATTTCATGAACAAATAGAAGATGCAAAGAAAGACTCTGATGATGAAAGCCATATTCCATTTTTGATCGAACTAAACAGTGAAGATGAAGAAGAACAGGTGCAGGAGCAGGAGCAGAAACAGGAAGAAGCAGTAGCAGATGACATAATAAGTGATGATACAGGCCTGGATAGTACTGGAACAGAAAGATTTGAGGTGAGTTCTTCACCTATAAGATCAGGTAGAAGTACTAGACTACCTGCAAAACTTAGAGGCTATGCTTTAATGTCCAATATTTTGAACATTGTAGAACCCTTAAATTATGAAGAAGCAAGTAGATCAAATGAATGGAGGGCTGCAATGCATGAAGAAATGGAATCCATTTATAGAAACCATACATGGGACTTAGTTGAGCTGCCAGAAGGAAAAACCCCTATAGGTTGTAAGTGGCTGTATAAACCGAAGATAAATGCAGATGGTATTGTAGAAAAATTCAAAGCAAGACTGGTAGCAAAGGGTTATTCACAACAGGAAGGAATTGATTTTGATGACACCTTTGCTCCTTGTAGACAAACTTAATACAATTAGAATGCTAATCTGTTTAGCAACAAAACATAAATGGAAGCTACACCAGTTAGATGTTAAATCTGCATTTTTGAATGGGGAATTAAAAGAAGAAATATATTTAGTACAACCTCCTCGATTTGTGAAAAAGGGGCAAGAGCATTTAGTGTGTAAACTGCATAAGGCACTCTATGGATTGAAACAAGCACCCAGGTCATGGTATGATAAAATTGATTCATTTTTTGTTCAGCATAGTTTCCATAAGAGCCTCAACGATCCAAATCTATACACCAAGATAAATAAACAGAGGCAAATCATTTTGATTTCTTTGTATGTAGATGACATGATAATAACAGGGAATGCAAATAGTTTAATCAAAGAAATCAAGCAGCAAATGTCACAAGAATTTGAAATGAAAGACCTTGGCGATCTTCATTATTGCCTAGGACTGGAAGTGTGGAAAGATTCTAGTCAAACTTTTCTAACTCAAGGAAAGTATGCCAGAAACCTATTGGAAAGATTCAGAATGGAACAGTGTAAAACAACAGCAACACCATTGCAACAGAACCTCAAGTTAAGTAGTGACGATGGCACAAAACAAGTGGATGCTACTTTGTATAGATAGCTAGTTGGAAGTTTGATATATATTACGACAATTAGGCCTGATTTGGCATACTGTATTATTATGCTGAGCCAGTTTATGTCCAGACCACTTGACAGTCACCGGAATGCAGCGAAATGTGTGTTGAGATACCTTAGTGGTACTTGTAATCATGGTATTTTATACATTGATAGTTCTGATGTTACTTTAGCATGTTATTCTGATTCTGATTGGGAAGGTAACCTGGACGATCGTAGATCCATCACAGGTTATGCATTTAGCTTCGGATCCGGGGTTATTTCATGGTGCAGCAAAAAGCAAAGTACTGTAGCGTTGTCGTCATGTGAAGCAGAGTACCAGGCGTTGTGTGCAGCTACATGCGAAGCCATTTGGTTGAGGAGATTGCTTAGTGATGCAGGCGAAGGACAAAAATTAGCAACCAGCATCAAAACAGACAATCAAAGCACAATAAAGCTTGCATACAATCCAGTTTTCCATAAGAATACTAAACATATTGATACTCAATTTCACTTTGTACGAGAAAAGATACAGTCTAAGGAAATTTGTGTGGATTATTGTAATTCCTGTGATAATTTAGCTGACATTTTTACTAAGCCTCTAGGGCGAATAAAGTTTGAGTTACTTAGAGGGTTGTTAGGTGTGTACAATAACCCTTTCTTCATTAAGGGGGGGAGTTAGAAATAATGAAGAAATGGTTATGTGGTTGTAACTTTACCTCTTACTTTAGGAGTTGTTCCTAGAATTTAGGAGGTTGGTTTCAACTACCTATTTTTCAGTCATGTATTTAATATGTAATATTCATTCATTTTAATGTATTGAGTGAATGAGAGAGGGAGTCTCCTCCTTGTATGGGTGCAGTCTCCAGGTGATGTACACACCTGTGAGCTGCAACTCCTTCTGATTAATTCAAGTTTCATTATTTTTATCTTGTGTGATGTTGTTTGTCGAGCAATCTAGCTAAGTGTGGATTCTTACTATTGAAAAGTGAGTGGTGGAAATAGTTTCCATGGACCACATGTGACTTGCATTCGAAAATATCGAAATTTGTTGTTTGTACCTACATTGTAGGCTAGGTGGAAGTCTGGAGATGGATGAGAGAGAAAGTGGAGGTGGTCCACTTTGAAGAAGTCTTGTGTAGCTACATGCATGTGTGAGGCTACAAGGAGAGTTTCAACAACAGTAATATTTGAAGTAAATAGAGAGAGAAGCTATCTAGCTATGAAAGTGTGTAGAGAATAGAAGGATGGAGCGTGGAGTAAACAAAAGTGTGGAGTGTGGGGTAAACAAAGGTGTGGAGAAACTATTGGTCTAATAGACATGGGACAAGATAGTATGGAAAGTCAATAATGTAAATATGCAGTCTCCCAAAGGGAATGCAATGTCACAAAAACAGATAGTGTAACTTTGAATCATAAAAAAATGGTAATTTACTTCATTCATAATAAGTGGTGTGGTGAAACTCAAAATTATAGAAAAAATTCTATTGGATGTTTATTTCTAGGACAATTCCTTCCCCACTACCATCTTTTTTCCTAACCAATCAATCTTCCCTCCAGTTAAACCATTTCTATATTTTATGATGATATGAGCACAATAATAAGCATTTGAAAGGTTAAAGAAGATCTAAAATTCATAGTATTGGTGTTAGAAATATCAACACATATTTCTAAAAGAAGCATTGATATTTCTTTCATCATTCATGGTTATGTAAATTAATTTTTGGCTTTCAATACCTTTAAAATGAAACTTTAATTTTTCAAGAAGAAAACAATTGGGAATTTTTGTATTTGTAAAGGGTTTGTCACTCACTTGTATGACATAGTTATAAATTTTTTGCAGTCAATTTAATAAAAATGCTAATATTTTGGCTGTAGCAATTGATTCCTAAGTTTTGGGACAATTATTCTTGTCCAATATTGAAGTGGAACATTATGCATGTTTCCTTTCTTTTTATTGTTATCTTTTCCAATTTCTACAATGGCGACAAGCAATATATTAATTCCAAAGCTCACAAATATTAGTAACATTTATGAAGAAAGAGAATGCAACCATTATTTATCAACAAAGATCTATGGGAATTGGTAATTTATGGTTATGATATACATTTTCATCATGAATATAAAACACTAGATACAAATGAAAATAAAAAATTAAGGTAAATTATCCAGAAATATAATGGATTGCTTTCCTTAACTTGCAATATAGTTGATGAATCCATTTTTCTAAGAATCAGTGTAGAAAAAACTTATATTTATGAGTAGATTATATTAAAAAAATCACATATGCAGAAGGAGTAGTCACTAGTTTATAAACATTAAGGACTAAGTCTGAAAATTCAAAGATGAAAACTATTTAATCAATGAATGATTATCAAAACAAATTATGATCTTGTTAATTGAATAAGGACATTGGCTAGAGAATTTCCACAAAGAAGGATGATAGATAATATATTGAGGATTCTAGTGACAAAAATTGAAATAGTTACAACAAGTATCATGATTTTTAAATATCTCAATGTAATAAGGATTTTCCACAAGTATCATGGTTTCTAAAGATCTTAGTTTAATGAGGATTGATGAATTAATTTGATATTTGTTAACTATTGAAGAGATCTCTTTGACTGAGCACATAGAAAATTCATTCACCACAAAGTATAGAAGTAGAGTAAGAAGCAGAGGATAATTTTATAATCAAGTTTTTTAGGATCAAAATAGAAAAAAAAAAAAAAAATCCAGGGAAGTGCATTATCTTCAAGAGGGAGCGCAAAAATCCATGTTCATTTAGAGGAAGAAGAATAGAATGGATCTCAAGGAAGATGAAGAGGAAGAGATGGAGGAAAATAAGGATATAGAGATATACAAGAACACAAGTGTTTTTATTGTCACAAATCTAGTAATCATGAGAAAGATTGTTAAGTGAAATTGAGAGAACATGAACTAATAAGTGAAAATACATTTGTTCAATAAACCAAAAATGATAGATTATTCATATAAAGTTTGATGGAACATAATGAAAAACTAATGTATGGTATATTGGTTTGGTATGTTCAACTCATACGGAATGTCTTAGAAAGAGTTGTTTACTAGAATAAATGATACTTATTATTGTAAATTCACATTTTGCGATAATGTTTCAGAGGCGAAAGAAAAATGTGTAGTTGCAATTCCAAAATTGCATGAGAAAAAAAAACTTGTTGATGACACATTATTGACAATAGAGTTAATGAAGAATTTATATTCTATGGGATAGATGTTGGAGAAAAATCATAAGTTAATGTCTGATAATATTGAATGTTTAATCATGAATAAATTAAAAATAAATGAAGTTGTAGCAAGAGGAAAAGTGAATGAAGATAGATTTTTTAAGTTCTATTTTGGATCAAGCAAATCATATGGTTTCAATTCTACAAATAAAGTGAATAGAAAGCTTTGAAATTTAATATTGTGGCACATAAATTTTCAAATTTCTATTTTATTAAGGAAACATAACATGGTGAATAGTCTTCCTTATATAAAATTGAATAATGAAGTACGTGAAGAATGTATATTTGGAAAGCAACATAGAGGAATTTTTTCAAAGAGAACATGAAACGCTAGAGAATGTATAACATTGATACCTTTATATTTATGTGGCCTCATGAGACAATGTCCTTTTGGAAGCCACATTATTTTCTTACTTTTTTATGATTATTTTAGGAAGACCTAGGAGTATTTTTTGCAGGTGAAATATAAGGCTTTTTGTTATTTCCTTGAGTTTAAGTAAATGGTAGAAAAGAAAAGTGTTTTGAAAATTCTGAACCTAACAATAGATAATGGGGGAGAATACAAAGAAAAAAAAATTCTTAATAATTGCAGAGGAAATGGAAAAGGAGATAGTTAACTAATTCATACTCTCCTTAACAAAATGGAGTTGTTGTGAGAAAAATAATGACCATAGTTGAAATGGATTAAACCATATTAAAATATAAGTCTCTTGGAAATAAATTCTCAATTGAAGTAGCGCACACAACAGTTTATACTCTTAATAAATATCTTGCAAGAGAAGTAGTGAGTTTGAATCTAGAAGAAGATTCAATATGAGTTAAAAGAAGTGTTTCACATATGAATGTATTTTATTTGAACAACGTATGCACATGTCCATATGGAGAAGAGGAGAAAATTAGATGATAAAAGTGTGAAGTGTATATTTCTTGGATATATTACTAAAAAAAGAGCTACAAGTTATTTAATCCTTAAGCAAAAAAATATTATAATAAGTCGAGATGTTGTCTTTGATGAAAAATGACTATATAAACAAGAATATGTACAAATAGAATCAAATAAACATGAAACATAAATTGGTAATGGAAGCAATGTTAAGGAAGATGATGATGAGAAGAATTCTAAGTAGCTAACTATAGGTTTTTTTGAAAGTGATATGTTGAATAGAAAATTTGGAAAAAGAATTACTAGGTCACAAAATTCAACTCTAAATTTTGCATTAATGGATAACTCAATGAAGATGGATGGTCCATATAATTATGTACAAGCATAAAAATATGAAATAATGGAATGATTCGATGAAAGCAAAGTTTAATGCTTTAGTGAAGAATGAAACTTGGGATTTGGTGTAATTTCCCAAAGGAAAATATGTAATGGGTACTAAATGCGTTTATAACAAAAATTATAAATCAGATGGCTAAATTGATAAAAATAAATCCCATTTTGTTGCCAAATTGTACTCTTAAAAATAAGATATTGATTATATAGATACATTTATTGTGGTAGCTAAGATACGCAATGGTGTGACAATGGTTGATTTTCATATTGACACAATATTTGTCACAAACCCAAGGTATTAAGACTATAAACCTAAGGGATATAAACCCTATGATAAATATTATATACCCTAAAATAAACATTAAACCATAACATTAATATTATAAACCTTCGAATTAATGTTATAAACCTAATATATTTATATTATAAACCCAAGGGAATAACATTAAACCCTATTATTAATATTAAACGATAGGAATATGAACCCTAATACTAATATTAGAAACCATATGCTTAATATTAAACACTAGGAATATAAACCTTATGATTAACATTAGAAACCCGAGGGATTAAAAACCCAAGGGAATAACAATAAAGCCTAGGATTAATATTAAACCCAAAGGAACAATATTAAACCCAAGGATTCATATTATAAACCCAAGGCATTATAGACTTTAGGATTAATATTATAAATACAACGGATTAAAAAGCTTAGGATTGATATTATTAACATACGATTATAAATCATAATTCCAATATTATAAACCATAATAAAGCCTAACTCCTAAAACCAATATTACAAAAAAGAATATTAAACCCCAATTTATTCAATGTTGCAATGTGACATTGAATAAATTGCAATGTAATGTATCACTGTGATAATGGTTGTCACAGTACTTGTCAAATTGTGAGGATGATTTCCATATTGCATCGTTGGATACATTTCAGCACCATTCCAATGTCACAATATTAAAAAATAACATTAAGTGGTAGGATTAATATTATAAACCCTAGGCCTAATATTAAACCCTATGAATAAAAACCCTATAATTAATGCTAGAAACCCTAGGATCCATATTATAAACACAGTTCATTAATAAACCCATTGGATTAATATTAAAAAAATAAGGGATTATAAACACTAGGGAATAACATTATACCCTAGGATTAATATTAAACCCAAAGGAACAATATTAAACCCAAGGGTTTATATTATAAACCCGAGGGATTATAACCTCTCAGATTAATATTATAAACCAAAGGGATTAAACACGATATGATTTATATTATAAGCCCAAGGGATTAATAAAACGAAGTGACTAATATTAAAACCCAAGGGAATAACATTAAACCCTATGATTAATGTTGAAGCATAGCAATATAAAAACCAAAATTGATATTATAAACTATGTGTTGAGTATTGAACCCCATAAATATAAAGCTTGTGATTAAAATTGCAAATGTTGGGACTAGTATCACAAACCTAATGGATTAGTAAACCCATTGGTTCAATAGTAAAAATCCAAGAAATTATAAAATCAAAGTAATAACATTAAACCCTAGGATTAATATAAAACACTTGGAATATAACCCTAATATTAATTTTATAAACATTATTATTAATATTCTAAACCCAAGGGATTAACACTACAAATATAAGGGATTAATAAAGCAAAGGGATTTATATTATAAACCCAATGCATTATAAATCAAGGAAAATAATACTAAACCCAAGGGATTGATAGACCCAAGAAATTAATATTAAAAATGCAGGGGATTAATATTACAAAGCATGGTTGACCATGGCTGAGGATTATAGGCCCACTATAAACCCATAACATTTATATTGACCAATATGGTTGATACATTTGAACACCATTCAAATTTCACAACCTTAAACTCAAACCTTAAAAGAAATATTTTAAACACAACCATTTAATAAACCCATGAGATTCCCCAATGCGGGTGTGATTGGTAAACTCTTCACCATATAAACAAGTAATGGGTGTTCTACAAATCCCAGTGTGCCCCTACGCAACCCCCCACATGCACGAAGCACATGGAGGGGTGGTAGATCGTATGATCGCAATCAATGCAAGGTGGGAAGGTGATAATAGAATGAAAACATGGAAAGCTACTGAATTTTTCGTCACTCTGCCTACAATTTATTTTAGCATACTATTTGAGTAGAGCAGTTTGGTAGGTGTTGAAGAATTACATGGAGGTATTTCAAAGGGCTCAGGTTCTTCTGCAGTGGTTTCAGGTCACTAGCGTTAGGTATGTTCTCCTAATTTTCACATATCTCTTTGCCATGGCTCTTCTTTATTTTCTACAAACTTCATGGAAGAAGGGATACGACGTGAATAAGTTAGTATGGAAGATGTATTCCCTGTAAGAGGGTCTTGTTGTTATTGAATTGTATGAAGGCTATTTGGCCTTTTATATTCCCGTGTTTATGTTTTCTGAAGTTTTGTTGGCTCGCATGGGCATGTTGTTGGTAAGGTCTATGGGCCACCCATGGTCTCTCTGGATATGTCATTGCAGCACTCGCTTAAGTTTTCCTTTGGTAATATGTGATCATGGCACTATATTATCAAGCTCCCAACATAGAAATGGCTTGGTTTTTAATGATACGGTCTGTGTTTCGTTTGACTTATGTCTTTGAGCCTTGGGATTACTCCTGTTTCACGGACTTGGATTGCGAAAGGAGATACCATTAGGCTTAAAATGGGTCATGGTTCTCACATTTGATCACCATGACAGGTCCCCCAACTAGGGGTGACCCCTATAATCTTTCAACTCCTAGGTTTTGTCTTACTCTAGGTTGGCGTCCTGGTTTTAATTCAGTTGGTTTTAGTATGTCTTGTAATTCCTTCATCACAAGCACTATGGCTTGCATTTATTTTTGGAGAATAAAGACCGTGAGGGGTTCCCGTGATCTAGGGAAGCAAACCAAAGTGACCACAACATCCCATTCTATGAGTACTTCTATTGGAAAAACTCATGGGCATAACCACCTCTAGGATTATTGATAAAGAAACCACTCCATATCATGCAGACCCAATCATGGTTCTTCACTTCATAGCTCAATGGGGAGGGCAGCTAAACAAGAAAGTTCGGTTTCTGGACATTAACGTGGATGACTCGCAGGCCCTATTGTCTGATGTTGGGCACTCTCATGGTTTTAATTCTCAGTACAAGAAGAAATTTCACTTGTATTGGCCGATGAAGAGCCTTCTGGTCAAGGCCTTGGAGCACATTCCTTCAGGTTCGACCACGGCAACAAATTCTTTCCCAGATTATAGTGAGTATTTTGAGTAAATCAAGTTCCAACTTCAAAAGAAAAACAAATGCCTCAGCCACATAGAGGAACACATCCCATGCATTCCATAATATGAACTTCCCGGGTAAAGTGAAAAGGACCTCGCCCCAATTGACTCCGCTGACAATGAGTAGTTTGGTATATCACCTTTATTTTTAATTTTAGTGTATGCAACATTTCTATCTATTCAGTACTTTCAGTATGTTTATAGATATCTATATGTTGGGAAGTATAAATAAAATCTGACCTTTTTAGCATGGCTAGATAGACTTATTCTATTTTGTTTTTTGATGGCTTATCATGTCGTCAAGTGGTCAACAGACCTGGTTTCTCTCAAGGCAGGTTGAGGCGACCTATCCATTTAGCACATGGATGTAACCTGCCAGATTTTGAAAGATAATGGAAAGAGAGGTCCTACCAAGCTTACAAAAAAAAATAAACCATGATATAAATATTATATTAAACAACCTTTTCCAAAACACGACCAGATCCATGACAAAAGAAACACCAATTCAAATCTACATTGTAATGATCATTTTGCCTTTCCAACCAATATCTTATTTTTTTCTTCGAGATTCTCTTTGATGCACATGCAATAATTTTTTCACATTTGACTTCAATTTGTTTAAGACACACAAGTTCTTATCAATAAAATTAGAATGAAACCCAACTTTTCTATCAATCCTTTTTTGGATATACCTTACAAAATTTATTGCTCGAGTAAGAGAATGAATTGTTGAGGCGTAATATACAACATCATTATTTTCCATATTGTTGTGTCAATGAGAAAAAAAACTCAATATATATATATATATATATTTATTATATATATTATATATATTATATTTATATTTATATATATATATAGATATCAAATTGAAACCAATAACACAATTTTTGTCACAAATAAATAAAAATAAACATATATGTAATATAATTAAAACTTAAGGGCATTACAATGATAGTAAGTTGAATTCAACTTATACAAATGAAACTCGATAAAAACACATCCACATGAACACCAACATCATCCATATTTCAATTGTAACAATACCATATTAAAGGGATACAATCTTCATTTTAAACATTAATATTTCCATTGTAACATAACCATATTAAAGGGATACAATCTTCATTTTAAACATTATAGGTAAAATAAGAATTTTATATGGGAAAATATTTATGTATTAACATTAGAAATTTTATTTTGAAAATAAAGATGAAATATATAACCATATTCAAGAACATTTAACAAAATATTCAATAAATGCAATAATATTAATGGCAAATCGATTGAAATTATTGAGAAATACAATGAATAGCTTAGTGCTATGTACACAAATTGTTGGAAGTCACAACAGATAGCATTAAAAGGTAATCAGGTAATTTCAAAATTATGATAGACCACTCAAACCTATTGTGCATATACATGTTACAATGACAAGGACTTCAATTGTTGCTCCTCTTTTTTCCTAAGTGTAACATACACATTATTTTTCAACTTTGCGTAATGTTGGAAAGAGAAATGTGGTGATATTCATAAACCATCTATGGATTTCACTCTTGATATAGTTGTAAATGTGAAACCTTGCCTCTCTTTATCTCCAACATTGACAGTAGCTCGTTGTCAAGTCAGGCCTTGTGAGTTATGTATAGTGAGGTCGCATGCCATTTTCAATGGTATTTATTTAATATTTCCTCTAAAAATAGGTTTTATATTCACAATGTTTGGACAATCTATGTCAAATGGAACACCTGCATACTTTTAAAAAATAACTATATTCAATAGTGGAACTTGAGTGGGCTTTTAACCAGACATATAGAATATATCTTCAACATATCCAAGTGCACAATTGACCAACCCATCTTCTACCCACAAATTATATGTTAGCCTAACACATTTTCCATGAAATAATAATAATTCATGTTACAAAATAGCGTCATCACTTTCAACTACTTATGTTCCTCTTGTCTGTTCCACAACACATTTTGCAATTGGAGAATTCAATGATTTTAGCATTTTCTGGTTTTGCAAACTGACCAAACTATTTGTTGCAAGCTAGTGAACCACTGCATAACATAAACCCTTTTTCATTGGAGGTAAGAAATTATCAACATGTGACATTAGAAGATCCAAATCATGTAGAATCAGTTTTATGTTTCTAATATTAGTCAAAATATTTCGAAAAGAGGATAGTTTTGGATCATCTCCTTGTTTCCTAGAAAATTTATTTAAAGGCACAACAACGTTGAAGATTCACCACAGCACCTTCGCTCTTCTATTAGCTACATATAAAGTTTTATGATCAAGGAATGCTTCTCACAAATGGTAATCTATCTATATGAATAACCTTGGACCTATAAAGATCATTTCATCAATGAATATATATCAAATGTGCCTCATTTATTCTTGAAACACTGCTAGAGCCTACCCATTTAGTTCTTTCATATCTTTGATAGAAATTTTCAAATAAAAATTTATTATTTTCCATGTATATTAAAAGAAGCTATACCAGTTGAAGCGAGCAATAACAATTGATTGTTATCATTCATTTCTAAAGTAGAAATACAATGAAAAATACAACGAATAAGAGAATAATTTATAGTTCCATCCATACCTTGAGTAATCATTTTTAGAGAATTATGGTTATCACTATCAATAGAATGGCATAAAGTGATTTCAAAAGCAAATCGTTCTTTCTCTGATAAAGAAGATGGTCAGAAAATTGTCTCCCAAGTTGATTTTTCATTAAAAACACCCACAGAATGAGCATCCTTTATAAAATGAATAGCCTATTCTACAATATCATCTCACACCATAATTTCCTACCAATTATAATGAATATTGAATTCCCCTCGACCAATATTTTCAAGATGAGAAATATAAACATTGTTTGGAGGAATTATTCACGAAAGAAGTTGCCTCTCCATAGAATATTGATCAACACCATATTCATGAGTGCAAGATTCAACAAATTCTTCATTAGCTTCATTTGAAAAAGGAGCTCGATCAACATGCCATGCACGATATCTTATATTCTTCCAATTCTAAATGACAATTTCACTTGAAATCCCTATATCTAAAGCTATGTCATGAAATGGCTTGCACGAAAGCAACTTAATCCAAGAAAATCTCTCAAACTCTTCCAAATCCTCCTTGGGAATAGCATAAAACCGTGGGCACACTTGTGGTATCCATGGATGTTCCCAATGATTGCAATCAAATATCCATGATCTTGTTGTTTCTATAGAAAATAAATGTTCTTGAAAATAGGGTCGGCTTTGATAAATATGAACAAAAGTGTTTTGGCAAGAAATTTAATTGGAATGCGTTAATACTTTCTAGAATAATTTCTTCCCAACATTAAATGGATTTTTTTTTACTACGTACAATAAGAGGTAGCTTTAACAACATATGGAAAGTTTCTTACGCTCTAATGTCATGATCAACAAGTGTTTCTGAAAGAAACTTTCGATATGTAGAAAGCACAGGAACTTCACATCCACTTGCATTAGCAACCCTTGTCAATATTTCATGATAACATTCAGATCTTTTTTCGACCTTTGAAGGATATTTTGTAACATATTTTAAAACTACATGTCAAGAAACAATTGGTTGACAATCAACATTTTCTCGCCACATTGCCATGATATCAACGTCATGAACATTCAATTGATCATCATTACATGATGGTTTATATTTACTTTTCACTTCATCATCTATGAATACTATACACTAATCACAAACCTGCCATGGAGCATTGTAGCAACATGAAAGGAGACCCCTTTTTTTGCAAATAGGAATCAAAATCACATTTTGTAGCTCTTTGGACTTGATTAACCAAATTCTCATAATATTCACGAGGATTCCAAGAAAAAAATATCGAGGTGTTAAAAGGCATAGATCATCATTCAAACATCAAGAAATCACTACATTTCAACGATGGATGTCACGTGTATTCCAGGTTGTTACATATTTTTCAAAGTAGTTATTTTCTACATTGACATCTAAATGGTTCAGCCAGTTCAATGTTTCCATATTTGGTGCACATGGAAACTATAGGAAACTGTGGATGTGTGCTAAGCCTCTATGTTACCACTCCTATCTAACAAAAAAATTGTACATAAGATATATAAGCCAATAAAAGCAACAAAATATTGATCCAAATTAATAAATAATTAGACAAAAGGAACAAGCACAAACATATACCAAAAGTATTTTCCTCCAAGATATTTTAGAAGAACTAAGTCACAGAATAAATTGAATGTTTGGTGCATATACATCACAACTATATCCGGATACTAAATAACATTTTCATTTTTTTTTGCATTCTCATTCATGGATGACAATGTGTGTTTGAAGGCATAAGACTATGCAAGTTATGTCACTTTGTGTCGGCCACAGTTAACATAAAAAACAAGGTTGGGAAACTCTACTACATAATCACAGTATTGAGTTCATAATCACACATTGTCTAATACACTCTTGTATCCCTAAGAAAAGAACTAGAATGAATTAATTTCTCAACTAATTTATTGTTAGGTAAATGATTTAGTTTTTGATGCATATCTTGAATAGTTGTAGGTGTATTTTCATGAAAAATATTTTTCAAAAAGAAGGAAGGTGTTCCTTGGCTGTGATCATGCATAATCATGTTCAACTAGAAATACTGAAAGTAAGGATGGATTCCAAATATTTGATCAAAATATCTAAGTATATGTAAACCATATTCATGCATTTCAATGTTATAAATACATGTATGCAACCAATATGCATCACTAGTGTGTAATAGAGTAGGGAATTCCATGTCTAACAACCCCTCGATATTGTATTCATTTATGGGAGATGAACTAATTTTTGGCCAGTCCAAATGTTCATCAGTCATAGAATCTTGATTTTTTATGAATCTTCTTATTCGATCAACTTCCCTCCTTTTGTTGGGAAATCTAGAGACGAAAGAATATGGATGGGAGTGAAAACAATTAAGGCCCCAACTTTCAATATCTCATTGGCTCTCAATGTTTATAAATATCAATGTCAACCCACTGTGGCCTACTAGAAACATAAGTTGGCATTTCTAGGAGAGCAACCACTAAGTCCATTTGAAGTTCAACATCTGTGTAGTATTTATCTATCTGTATTTTGTAAAGCAATGCATACATCACCCACTATCTTTTGACATAACATTCTTAATATTTGGAGTTCACAATACGTCTCCTCACAATTACGAAATCAAGTTGTTAAGGATGTGAATGAAGCTTCTTTGTAATCAAAGATATATGTTATGGAAAGTTAATTGTGCACCCACTATATTTATACTTCCTACCACAAACATGTGTCACTTGTAATATTGGATTAAGTCACATTATTAACATCCCTTCAAATTGGGTTAGAACTCTTAGAACACCAGGTTGTTCACCCAGATTCATGTTGTTGGAAAGAAAGAAATAGTGGGAGCCTCTCTCACACTTACACCTTTTACAAATAGGCCCTTCATGCCATATAACACCTTGTATAGTGAGATAACCATCATTCATTTTCATAATAGACAAGTTATCAATCTTGGACCAATTCTTTTTTTGAACTTCAATCATGCCCCTAATAAAATGAAGCGAAGCACTTTCATTTTCCCAAAGAATGAGCATTGCAAGTAAAGAAAGATATGAAGTAGGCTGCCCAATCGGGGAATTACTTTCAACACTTCGTTCCATAAAATGATGCAAATGGATTTGTCTAAATTGGTTGCATCTGATTATGTTTTTCTTACCAAAAAAAAATATAAATGAAAACGTTAAATGACACAAGTTAAATGTTAAATGCTAAAATGTTGACGTGAATACTAAATCAAAGACAGAAAACATATATATATATTCTTGATAGTTAGATGTTCAAACTTTGACTCGAGGAAAGTATAAAGGCCATTGTGTTTCTAAATTTATTTCCGGACCAATATTAATTGGAATATTGTTCTGCAAAAAATGATAAAATAAAAGGTACAAAAGACAATAAACATAATACATTGAAATGTATAAACACTTTCGAAAGAAACATACTTGAAGCATACTTGTTGTCTCAAGACAAAAGGTATGCATAGATTCTATAAGTGTGACGATATTGTCTATAAAGTTGCGCTGAGAGATGCTAGTTCCCACATTGTTAACAAAATGTTGCAAATTTTCAACCATCTGAGAATGCATATTACTATCAACAAAAGGATCTAATTTTGAATGACAACATCATGCTTATCTTTGATTGTCGAATCTCTGCCATTATTTCTAGATGGCTCGCAATTTTTGTTTCTATGAAGGCTCTTTATGTCAAGAAAATGTTCCCAAACAAGATTACTGCTACAAATATTTAGAATAGAAAAGAAAAATGTACATATACAATATGCAAAGAAATGAGCATCTGAAGGAAATGTTCTTCCCATCATACCACCAGAGTTTTGATACTTACAGATGATAACTTCATCATTCTAATGATTTATTGAACTTTTCCAATTAGATGGTCGAGGTTGAACTCGAGGAAGGGATAATCTTTGTCGTGGTTTTGAATTTATTTCTCGAGCAACATTCATAGGAATATTGTTCTATAAAAATAAAATAAAAAAGAGAAAAGATGCATAAAACAATAAACACAATTATTTAAAATCTAAAAAGTTTACGGAAGGAGATAAACTTGGAGAGCCTATGTTGTTTTAATAGAGCAAGTATGCAGATATTTTGCATGACTGATGATAGTGAATACATAGTTCTATTGAGGAATGTTACATCCCACATTGGTAACAAAATGTTTAAAATTATCACGCATGTTAGCAAGCATATTACTATCATAAAATAATCAAGTGCTCCCAAATGTTGAATGACATCATTGTGCCTATATTCCAGTATTACATCTCCTCCATCATTTGTAGAGGAGTGAGGCTTCTTGCTCCTATCAAGGCAATGTTCACCAAAAAAAAATTCCCATAGAAACTATTCTTATGAAACTTTAGAATAGTGCAAATATTTGTACATGTACAACATCCAAGAAAAATAAGATTTGAAGGAAATCTTCTTTCCATCACATGACTCAACTTTCGATACTTATGGCTTCATCATTCTGACAATTGATTGAAGTTCTTTTCCTTTGTTGTTATGCGACTCTTATTCATGCATTTACTACATCTTTATTACGTTGATACATTGTCATTGATATTTATTTGAGAGATACAACATCCAAGAAAAATAAGATTTGAAGGAAATCTTCTTTCCATCATATGACTCAACTTTCGATACTTATGGCTTCATCATTCTGACAATTGATTGAAGCTTTTTTTCTTTGTTGTTATGCGACTCTTATTCATGCATTTACTACATCTTTATTACGTTGATACATTGTCATTGATATTTATTTGCTCTCTCACGTTTGAGCGAGGCATTTTCAAAGTGCGCTTGCTTGTTCCCTCACTTGACATTTCTACATAGAAATTCAAAACTATTCAAACTTTAAATTTTAATTCTCAAACAAGTTAAATAGTCTAGCAACATTAATCCTTACTATGTTTAAAAATCACCTAAAATTTAGTAGCAAATAACTTAAAATAACAATAACCAACCTTTTGAATTACTAAGATATATGTATGTACACAATATTCGAAACATCATAATAAAGAATGAAACATGAAGTCCATTATTTTAAGGACTGAGTAAGAAAACAATGTAAGTAAACATTTCCATTATGAAGTCCATTATTTTATGTACTGAGTAAGAAAACAATGTAAGTAAACATTTCCATTTTGAAACACCATAGCAGAGAATGAAACATCAAGCACATTATTCCATCTACCAAATAGCTGAAGAATACAAGTAATCTCCAATAAACATATCAAATAAATGACGTGACCCTGTTTTTCATTAGATTGTGCAAATTGGTATCACAATGATCTCCAATATATCTTTCAAAAGATCAAACAAACATAACATGTAAAACAATGTGTAAGGGAAAATATGTTGAAGCCACAAAGCTCAAGGGATGATATCCATTAGCAATGTTGGTATATAAATAATATAACATGTATTTGGAACAAGTGAGAGAACATTTCCATTTTCAATCAAATTATTGAAATGCTCAATTGATCGCACATGAAACTTTGATTTTTTTAAGATGAGTACATCATCATTGATTATTGATTTGCAAAATCCAATCAACAAATCATATACCTTCAACCAATGAATATACTTACATTAGTAAATCAAAATCATCCACAATTTATAATATTTTAAAGAATCAAAATTCATACACCCAAATTCCACATAATTAAACAAACTATCTACTTTTCCATTTTCGACCAAATCATTGAAATGCTCAATTGATCGCACATTAAACCTTGATTTTTTTAAGATGAATACATCATAAATGACTATTGATTTACAAAATCCAAACAACAAATCATATACCTTCAACCAATGAATATACTTACATTAATAAATCAAAACCATCCATAATTTATAATATTTTAAAGAATCAAAATTCATACACCCAAATTCCACATAACTAAACAAACTATCTAAACAAACTATCTACTTTTTCATGAACACTAATGTACAACATCGACGAAGACAAATTGGGTCAAAAGTGTTACATTTTGGGACACAATAGTTACATTTTATTAAATTAAATAAATTACAATTCAATTTTTATGTTTATACGAAGCATCAATGCGTGGATTCTTCTATGTTATTTTTTCTTTTTCATCAATATATCCCAAGTGAATATCAACTATCATCTCATTTAAAGAAGGAAAACCTATGTAATACTAGTTTATATTATAATTCAATGTAGTAAGCAAGTCTTTCGAATTAATCACATTAGAATTTTTATACACAATATTTCTACTAAAATTGTGAATAAACAAGCATTCTTAAAAAGCGTTGTTCAATGTCCCATATTTTATTAACAAAACTATTATTAATGTATAGAAATTGGAAAACAAAAAAAAATAGAAAAAGGGTTAAGTTAAAAATCAATAGTTCGTTTTGTTTTTCAAAGATTTTAATGTAACAACATCACCAAATCAAAACCAATTAAAAACATGATTTTACATAGAAATTTTAAATATAAATTTCAAAATAATCTTATTTTATAATTTTATATATTTCACTGTCTTAGAAAATTTGAAGAATATGTATTTTAGGTGAATTTAAAATGTTGAAATTGAATTATAAATATATTTGTCGAGTTGTCCGTGATCTTTCAGGTTTGACCTATGGCTTGAGGAGTCATGAATGAGGGGCATCTACATTGTCAAAGTCATGCGGATATCTTACTTGGACTAGGCCACACCAGCCCTATGATGATTGGAATTTTTAGCATGTCTCCTCCCGCTAGCATAGGGTACAACACATGAAAAAGTTTAAGGATTGAAATTTATTTTAAAGTTTAGAAACCTTGGTGAATCTTATTAATCGACCCTAATATGAAAATTGTACAATAATTGGTGGTAATTTTATAAAAACATTCGAATTTCTAATGATTTTACTATCGTGGTTGCGTGACACAGGGTCGATTTGAACATGCACAATATGAAGTGGAGAGATTTGAACACCAAACCTCCTCACCCTAATAATTCTTCATCACCATTTAAACTACCCTGAATAGTAAAATTTTTATAAATGTTATTTTTTTTTATTGATTAAGTTGTGACCTATTGTAAGGAAGTAAATATAAAATTATTCATTACATAAACCAATGTATTAAAAAATCATAGAAGTATACTACATCAGCCTTGTAATATGACATTAAAAAAAAAGGATATTGCATGTATCTTTTGCATCTTGATTTCAACGGTTGAAAAAAAGCATAAACTAAAGATCTAGATGAGTTATAGATGGAACACAAGAAAAAAATATATTGCATATATATTTTGGTATCTTGATTTCAATGGTTGAAAAAAGTCATATGCTAAAGATCTAGATGATTTATAGATGGACATGCTCGAGTTGATTGGATTTTTCATTTACTCCAAAGTCATTACTTTTTACATTTCGTAACTTGGTCCTAATTGCAAAAGAAAGGCACATAATTGAATATAAGAATGTTTTGTGGAAGAATATATTGGAGATGGCTAGGTTCCTTTATCGTTTTTCAAGAGACATTGTCTTAAAACTATACTAAAAGAGTTGTAATTGAGCCTTATCGATCCAATTGGTTCATCGAATGTTCAACTAATATTTATTACTTATACTCACACATGGCTCTTACCTAAGATGTTACATATTTTATATAGTAATATTATTTATATCAAGTTGCACTTTAAAAAATTAATTTATTTTTTTAGTGATGCTGTTTTTTATTATTATGATTTTAAGTTTTATATGAATAGCATTGCCTTTATATTGCACTATATTATTCAATAAATATTTTTTTCTTTTTATATCTCTAAAATATTAACAATATTATTAAATATTTTGTCAAAGATTAAAAATTTAATTGCATTAGGGTATTCCCCTGTTTTACACTATATGAGAAGTTATCAAGAATGACATTAAAAATATTACACTAAAAGTTTAAAAATATTACATCAATTTAAATGACCGATAGCTAAATAAATAAATAGATATCTGCGAGGGAAACCATTCAATTTCGGCTTAAATCCATATTTAAATTTAACTACTTAAATAAATTAAATTAAAATTAAGATATTTGTGAGAGAAAACTTTAATTAGATTAATCTTTAAACTAGATTTTTTCGAAAAAATAGAAGCACCAATTTTTTAATGTTGTATTTTTAATATTTGAAAGAATAATAAATGAAATCCTTAATAAAAGATTATAAATGTACAGGACAATTCCATCTTTCTAAGTAATTGCTAAATTTAAGTTATTTTGTAATAAAATGAAAAAATATGATTTAAATAGAGTGATAAATCTATATTCACATTTATATAGATTTATACTAATATTAAGTTTGTTAAATGTCTAAGGTAAGTATACTTTATAAATAAAGAAAATTAATGTGTTTTTCGATCATTAGAATTAGGTTATGATTGCATTTTGCATTAAGGCCTAATATGAAGTATCTTATTTTAGTAAGAAAATAGATTCTACATAATTTTTTAAATTTTTATTTTTATGATAGAAAAATATTGAAAGAATTATTCTACGATTACCATAGTTTTGTTGAATTATAATATTGGTACCGAGTCAAATATTTTGAAATCTAAATCTCATGTAATTATAACCTTAACAATATAAGATCAATTGTTTTTCATGATTAACCTTTTTAGTGTCACAATGCCTTCACCCCATGATGTTTGGAATACAAATTTTTTATGTTTTAAGAATTTTTTTCTCTTCTTTATAGTACTCAAGATAGAGAGTTATTTTTCATTCTTGAGATTTGGATTGATCAATTCCTTTTGATATATTGGTTTCCTTTTCCCAAATATCTCTTTATCACACAATAATTTCTCCTAAATTTAAATGTAGTAATAAGTCTAATATTATCATTAAGCTATACAATGACATCCTTCTTTATCCTTTTGTGGTCTATCGAGGATTGTGCTTGCTTATGCCATCCCCATATTTATCAAAAGGCGATTTTGGCTAGCGTTATAATGAATTTTAGGAAGCTTATTTTCTTCCATGTTGTTTAACCTCTTCTTAGACATAAGATACTTAGTCATAGTCATGCTTTCAATGGGAGGGAAGGATTGCTTTGATGAGGAGGACAAGACTATGTTCATTTCCTTTACTATCTATATTGTAACCTACAAACCAAATTTTGATCTATTTTATCTTCCTCCATTACTCTCTAGAGATACTGCACCCTAAAACCTCATGTCCATATAAAATAAAAGGGTGATGATATTTTTAAAGAGTAGCTTTTTCTTTTATCACATATCCAAAGATCTCCTAACTTACAATTATTTTCAAGTCCATAATAAGCTTTCCATCTTTCATTTATCCTTTTTCATTGTTATAAATCTATTTTCAAGCCTTGTATGGATATTGATTATAATATATTTGTATGGAAAAACTTTCTCCAAGTTCTCTTTTTCATATATATAAATCTATCATATATGATCATTTTGGATTTAAATATCATGACATTCATTTCTTAGTATTAGTAGTCCTTAAGAGTATTGGAACGTAAATCATGTGTGATTCATATATGCATGTGAATATCACAAGTAATCCTCACGAAGAAAATAATATCATCAACATAAAGAAAAATAAGAAGAGTGATGACTATACTAACTAGAGACATGCGACCACAACCCACTTCCTTGAAAAACTCTTCTAGCTTATTATTATATATTCCAAAAATGGTAAAGGACAAGGGAATCGTTTTCTTGACTTTGAGATTTCATTTAGTTCATTCAGAGTAGTCATAAACATGACAATAACATTTTCAAACATTATTATTACAACTCAGGAAGATCCTTTATGTTTTCCAACCCCCTAGAATGGTTTGTCCTAGGAATGGTGTCAAGATCATATTAAAAGTCAATGAAATAACTAAGGATATTTCTTTTATGATTGTGACACTCTTCCATAATAATATTGAGAGTAAAAAGGTTGTCCATAGTGGAATGCTATCTTCTAAACTAGGCTTTTCCTTTATGTTTCTTAATGTGGCTTTCTATTTATAGGCTAATCTCCATTTCAATTTTTTTTTTTTTTATATCTTGGGGTAGAATTAAGTTAATTTTAATGATCCTATAATTAGAGGGAATGATTTTATCCCCACTTTAAAATATAAGTACAATGAGGCTCCATGTCCAAGGCTCATGGAAACTATTCTTCACTACCAAATTTAAGAGATTGTGTATGTGGGTAAGGAGTATAGGCCCTCCTATTTTAAATGTTTCAACTTGGTAGTCTTCAATGTCCTTAGCTCTCCTAGTTGTGAGCAACTTAACTCCAAACTCTATGCCTTCCATTTAAAAATTGTTTTCCTCTATAGAGAGATTTGAAATGGTTTCCTTGACATCACAATTCATAAAGTATATTAAGGAAGGAACTCCACTTCTTTAAGGGAGTCATATTATTTTCTTTAGTTTTACAAATTATAATTTTCCTCTAAAACATTATAGGTTAATATTTATATAGGTGTAGTTTAATTATTGTTACTTTCTATTCTTATAGCAATTTTTCTTCCTCTTACTAAGGGCTTTGTACATATTTATCTTTTCAATCTTTAAATATTCACTAGAAACAACCCAAATTTCATTTGAACCAATTTTACAATCATTATCATAACAAGGGTTAGTTGTTTTTTCATTCCTTTCTATGAAACATCAATAGAGAACTTGTTATTAGAAGTAGAGAGAGGTGTAGTAAGATTATGATAGAGACCTTTAATATTGTCCTTATATGTTAGGGTGATTAAATTCATATTTAAATAATTTAAGAAGATATCATTGTTATGTGAAAAACCTTAAACATATCATGATCTCATGTTTTTTTAAGCATGCATTTCTTCCAATCCTTCTAGAATATGTTTTTTTATGGTTACAACATGCCCCAAGATACTTGAAGTCACTCAATTAGTGAAACAAATTGCTCACTAGACCATTTTTTTTGTAAGCTACGGTAGTTCCTTCTTCTATTTATAAAGCAAGTTGTTCCATGTACAAAATTTTGGTGGCCTCAACTTGCCCAAAAGGGAAACCGAGTCTGTTGGCCACCTGAGTCTGTTATATGCCATCCAGTAGCAAAATTTTACTGGTCTTTCAATCCAAGCTAAATATACTTCACATCTAGAATCACTATTCAGGTTCCGAACTAACATAAAACACATGAAAACATAATGCTATCTGATAAAAACCCATTAAAAACTGGAAACTAAAAAAAAATCCATTCTGTCATCTTTATCAGATTCCACAATAGCCGGTGTAGTAGCAAAGATGCTTGGTGGTGGAGACAGCTTCATCAGACATTGTTGGATCTCATCCAGCTTACTGTCTTGCATAATCAAAGTAATTTGCACATTTTTCATGTCCTTTTCGATATTGGGCATACCTTGTGCTTTTTCTGCCATCTCCCTCGCCACCTGCCACAAGGCTCTAGCTAGTAAATGCTTCATAACCTAGTACACGTGCAGGGCTTGCTTGTATAGCATCATCGTGCCTCTAGTGTGCCCTAGGTAGGGGACTATATCCCTCCAATCTTCCATCTCTGGCTCAGAATCTTCTTCCATGACGCTATCCTCCATCTCCTGGATTAGCTAATGAATGTCAGCATCCATCCCTTCCCTGTATGTGCGAGCTGCTTCATGGACAGCCATCTTGATAGATTTCCTGCCTCTCCTCTAACTTGCCGGTGTCGAAGTTGTACGATCGCTTTTAAACAGCTGGCTCTGTTTCCCTCTGCCCCCACAACCCGGCCTCTACCCAGGCATGCCATCTCTTCCTTTACTGACTCCTGCTTACAATTGTCAACATAAAACGTTAGCTTTCTAGGAAATTCGGTTTTCTGGTAAGCCAGCATGTCCTTGGCTCTTAGCATTCCTTCCCCACTCCGGCCTCCCCTGTCACTCTGGAGAATTGATGGTCTCTCCCCCCTGGACTAAGGTTGGTGGTCAAACCTTCTACCATCCTGTCCTTCTCATGGATTTCAGTCTTAGTTTTCAAGGGCTAGCCCTTTACTCTGTGAATACATTCTCCACACATGCCTATGCTCTGTTCCTTTCGCTGCCTCACAACATGGTCCTCAGGCCCACCTAGACACAACCCTTGCCTTGTGTGTCCAAGTTTCCCCCCTCCTCCAACATGCTATGCGTAACAGAGTGAATTGCAGGAGGTAAGCCAAAGGAAACATACCTAGAATTGAGCTCGGTTGTAGAAGATCCTATCGCTCACACTGCCTTGTTCCCCTCCTTCCTTCACTGCAATCTGAGCTCTCTTCCTAGACTTTCCACCCCCAAGTACCTCTTCCCATCTGCCCTACATCACATCCCACTACCACTCCCGTTCTTTCCCGCCTCCCCCCCATACTGCTGCCACTTTGCTTCCTCAAAATTCCCGCAGTCATGCAGGACACTACCACATCCGTTGATCTAGATTGATGGTGGTTGGTGGTCGTCCTGGCCGTCCTCTCCCCTGCATTGTCCTCTTACTTGTACGCTCCCCCTTCATCACCCTGATTGGGGGGTTCACCAAATCATTTTAGCTAAAATCATTCTAACAACATAATGTCACGCTTTAATTAGAAATAAATGAATGAAATTTAACTTAGAGAAAACCAATATAGACTAAAATTTAATAATAATTCTATATTACCTTTTACTTAGTTTAAAATATAATTTTAAAAAATATAAAAACATAATATTAATAGTTATTTAATTTTAAAGTTAAGTTATTTTAACAAATATCAAAACTTACCAAAGGGCACACACATATATAATATCATAACTTAAACAAAAATGAAATGATAATAAATTTTTATAACTACATCAAATTATTTAAGTAACCTAACCTCCAAATTTTAAACAAAAATTACCACTACAACCATCTATAAATTAGCATCACAGCCGTGCTTACCTATATATTAAGAGCATAATCCTTACTTACGTTAAAAAATATTTTAAAAAATTTAACTTGATGTTACTCTCAAGTATTTAAATTTCTTTATAAGTAATAAATTTTAAAAAAACGTAAACAACCTCCAAAAAACCTTAAAACTTTTAAAGGTTTCAATGACTTAATTTTCCCCTTGAGATTGATCATAGAATTAAATGTATAAAAGAAATTAAACTTTTAATTATTTATACCATGTCATATATTAATGTTTAAACGCCAAAAAGATTACAGGCGAACAATTGTGATATTTATTAATACTAATAAGTCGATTTAGACCGGTTTAACTTATATGTATATGTTGTCAGGTATATATCTATGTATTTCCTTCTTTAATTTAATTAAAATCGTTGATTTTTTTTTCCAATTAATTTAATTTAGTTGTTATTTATTTTCCTTAATCTATCTAATATAAGGTAGAGATGAAATTTATGTTATATAATTTAATGTATGATAAATTGATTTCTATTTCAATTTATATTTAAGACGGCTGGTTAGAGGAATTGCTTTTTGGGTGTACAAGTTAATGATATTTTTTTAGTCAGGTAAATGAGACTATCTATATTGGATTTACTGAGTAACTTATTTTAAAAATCATGTAATATGTATCTATTTCTCATTTATGCAAACACTATAAATTAAATAAAGATATTTAATAAATTAAATTAATTTGATTTAACTTCTATATATAATTATGGCATGTAATTATTCCTTTTATGTTAACTTAATTTGACACTATTTAATGTGTTTATAAATTTTTTTTTTCCCATGTAATGTTATGTGAAATTTGTTATTCACATTTTTCTTTTTTATTATTTTAAAGACAATTAAAATATCTCAAAATTAAACTATCATTTTAAAAATAACGTAAACAAACCATTATTAATATCTATATAAATTTTCAATACTATAATAAATAAACAAACCCTTAATACCATTACAGATCTGCTGAAAAATAAACATGTAAAGGAATTTATTTTCCCAAATACAAAAACATTGCATATGTTATGGCACTCGAAAGAAACGCTTTATATTAATAAAGTATAAAGTATAATAAAGTGTTAGACTAAACTAACACTAATGATTTTCAATTTAGCATAGAGAAGAACCACCTTTAAAACATTTCCCCATCCTATTGATTGTGACACACTATCATGCTATTTTCAAGATCAAGATGAAGTCATGAAACATAAGCTTACTGCATGGAAAGTTGTGAGAATCTAAGGACGGTAAGCGCGTATTGTTGTACTGACTCTGGTGATCGAATCTGACTTACTATTTTTATCGGTGCTCGTGAAGGGAAGCTGCGAGAATATGTGAGTGAATGAGGTTCACGACTCAGGATTTCAAATAACATCAAAAGAAGGCGCGCAGTCGGCAGAGTGCGATTCCCATCAGTCTGTATCCCGATTGTTTGAATCCCCCAATGGTATGGTGAAGAGTGGTACCTTCCCTGGGGAGTAATCCAAGTCGCTAAGGCTGGAAAATGTCGTGTCCAAACCTGTTGTTCCAGTCGCTATTTGTCGCAATAAAGTCAGTGGTCCATCTTTGAAGAGGGAATGTAAACCACCGAACAGTGTTTAAAAAATCACATCTACCTTAAATGTATATTTAAAAGATGTTAAATTAGTATATATCCATTTTAATCATGAATTTTGTAAGAATCTAACAAGTTTTTAGAGTAATCAAATAATTTTATTTTAGCAAGTTTTTAGAGTGATCAAATCTTTTGTAGTACAAATTTTTTAGAGTGCAAAATCTGAAAAACATTTGCAGTTTGAGAAATTATTTGGTCCTCTTGCAGAATAATACGCACATATATCAATTTTCATTATTTAAATTGCATTTTTGAATATTTAAATCGATTATAACACCTTGAAAGTCTCCTCTGGTTGTGTAGACCACACAAAATTTCCATTTATACATATTTAAGCTGAATTTTCTGTAAACAAATATACCTCAAAATGGGCCAAATGTATAATCATGAAACTATTTGAATTGTTTCAATCATAACATTTTATTTTTTTCAATGACTATATAGAGAGAGAGTTGACTTTAAAATATTTTATCTATTACTCACATTGATTTTTTTATTAATAGCAATAATTTTGAAATGATGCATACTAGTTTTGTGTTAAGAATTGAATAGATTATACATCTCTCTTATAATTTGTTTTGGGACGTAATTGAATTTTTTGCTTCATTTCTTACATTTCCTTCTTCTAAATTGAAATATATATATATATGATATATATATATAGATATACGTCCTTACTTATCATATATATATATATTATATTATATAATATATAGGTATACATCTTCCTCTTTATATATGAAATTATATTCAAATAGTTTATAAGTCTTGTATTGAAATATCTTTATAAAGTATACGAATTATACATTTCACAAGAGCGAAATATTTTTACCACATAGCCTTCCTACCAAACATATATATTGATTTTTGTTTTTATTATAGTCGACATTATTTTCTAGTTTTTTTTTTTTTTTTAAGTATACATGTCAATTCCATGTTGATCAAATTTACACATCTCTCCTCTTCATGCAATAAGTTATTTTGTTAGACCAAGAAATTTAAGAATATGCTTTAATTGTTTTACATTTTTTTTCATCCAAAACTTATGTTTTTTTATACATAATCATAATAATAATAATAATAATAATAATAATAATAATTTACATTAACAAATATTACAACAATTACATGATCAGGGTGATTAATGATAATCGAGCATTGATGGGATGTGTGTCATAGCCGGACAAGTAATGAGAAAGGATAGTGTTCGGTTGATTGACGACCCTCTCACACTCGCCTTTAGGTGCAAGGTGGCAAATAAATGGGAGTAGAGAGATCAGCGAGACACCTCATCATCGGGGTCTTATCCAACAAGTCGAGTTTCGTTTGGAGGCATTGTTTCAAGTTTACTTCCAATCTCTAGGCTGCCTATGAAGGTATATCAATAGGTTTGCCACCTAGGTGTGTACTACTTCACCTTATTTCCAGTCAATGACAATTGTGGGTATGTTAACTTTGTGTCTTTCATTCATTCCCTTGTCCTTGAGATTCTATACTCTAATACCTCGCTAGAAGTATGTCTTTGAGATGATGTCTTGGGTCAGAAAGGAAACCTTTCATGAAATTTGAGAGGAAATAACAATGTACTTTGATGGGATGTCTCAATATAATAGAATTAACTTTGTCCGTTATGGAATTTTTCTTTATAGGATGTGTCTGCATTTTGGGTCTGAACAATGGAACTCAATTTGCAATTCTTACATGGGCGATTTTGTCTATTATTTAGTATCTTTTATGTACGTGTTGCCTCATATTAAAAGGGGATTCCTGGGAAAGGAAACTCCTGAATGGACATTAGGTCTTGCTCCAAGAAGGCTCAGAAACCCATGGGCTACTATGAAAGGCCTATTTCAGCAAACCCAATTCATTATCGTGGTGAAAGATATGATTTATAGTCTTCATGTCATATTCATGTTGTATTGTACTATTGCAATTCTATAGGTTTCAACTCCCAATGTTTGCATCAGGACCCTAAGTTAGGTTGTTTCTTGGAGCTAGTGGTCTTGGCTTTTGATTTTAGGTTATTTCATTACCTTTGTGGTTCGCAGAGCTACATAATGTCGCGTTCATCCTCTATCATAGATAACTTGGTAACGGGAGGTCGTTAGAGGAATCAAGGTAGTGGTTAGAGGTGAGGTTAAGCCAAGCCCAACCACATTCAGCTAGGGGAAGAAGTCATAGATCCACCTCGGGCCTACTTCGGGAAGCTACTCAGGCCTACCACACCAATAACAAACCTCAAGTTTGCGAGTTAATTTCTGAATGGGAATCTGACATAAATCAACAGGCAAAAAGAGTGGATTTAGATATGGAGGAATGGCAAGATTTTTTTCTAGACCCTAGAGATTCCAAAGGTAGTCTTATGAATTTAAACAAACTATTTATGTTTATTGGCTCATGAATAATATCATGGCTAGAAGCTTGGTGACATCCTTTGCTAGACCTTCCAAGACTGAAATAGAATTGCAAGAAATTCACAACGAATTTCATCTCATTCAATTCCAGATTCAATAACAGAATGTCCCCATCAACCACATGGAGAAGCATATTCTATGCCTCACTCAGACCGAATTGCAAGGTTTTGCAATGCAAAAGACACTCAACCCATGGACTCATCGAATGAGTAGTAGCATGACTTGCATAGTTTAGATTTTTACATCTTTCTATGTATAATGAATGATTTGCAGGCTTTGATGGACTAGGAGAATTAAAGAAAATAAAGCATATATATATCTATGATAGATAGTCTCAAACTCTTTTGCTTTTGGATGGCTTATAATGCGGTAAGGTGGCATACAGGCCCAGTTTCCCAATGGGCAAGTTAAGGCCACTTAACCAAATGGATATGGATGTCTAACCTATCTATTTTTGTTGAAATGTATGAAAAGGATCTTCCAAGCTTACAAAAAAAAATATTATTACAACAATTTGTTTTATGACTTATTATTTTTAATTTTAATAAATGTTTTTTGTTGAATTTAAAAATCATTTTTACGCCATTCCTAAAAACACGTTATGGAAGAGTCTATAAGAGATAATGGTTCTATAGAGTTTAAGATTGTTGTGACAAGGTTGTACAATAATGTTATTGCCAAGATTAAAACCAATGAGGGTTAGTAGGTGGAAATTAAATGCAATATTGGAGTCAATCAAGGGTGTCTCTTATACCTTGTCCATTTTGGCATATGAATCAATAAGCAAAGTGTGTTTAAAATATTCAACTTATGTTGAGTTGGCCCCAAGCTCACTAGTGTGGTCATAAATCTTGTCCTTATGTTAATGATATGTTATTTTCGAAATAAACCATTACAATACTAACAAGAAGCTTAGAATCCTCGATGATTTCTGCTCCAAGGTGGACATGATTATAGAAAAGACTAGAGTCATGATAATTAAATAAAAAAATATCACCTATAATACTTTCTTTCATGATAATAGTTCCTTGGAGGAAGTTCCTTCATAAAAATATTTGGGTGCTGACCTTTATCATAATATCAATTAGAATTATAGCATTGAGAAATGGATAAATGGAGTTTGAAAAGCTTACTATGAACTTGGAAAAAAAGTTAAGTCATTAGATTTATAAATAATAATGGACTCTTGTCATTTTTGTTGTTTTACATGGATGTGATATTTGGGGATACAATATATCCATAGAATCGTGGAGGAATATTGAACAAATCCAAAATAAATTTATAACCTACACCCTCAAGATTAAAGGAAAGAGTCCCTACCCTATTATCTTGATTGAAGAAAGTGTTTCTCCCATTGGAAAGCATGGCCATGACTAGGTATCTTAAGTATAAGAAGAGGTGATACAACGTGGATGCCAAGAGGTTTCCTAAATGTGCTTCTAACTTTAGCCAAAATGCCACTTTCGACTCAAGCAACAATGACACAATGATACCCAGTCTTGGCTCAAGCAAGTGTGGCATAATGATACCCAGCCTTGGCTAGACCATTAGGAAATAAAGGAGGATATCATCTTGCAAATTTTGGATAATATTCAAAATATTAATACTTCCAAATTTAAGGAGAAAGTGTGGAGAAATAAAGATATGGAGGGAAAGATGAAACTAAGCTATTATAAGGAGGTGATTAACCCTAATCTCTAAAACAAAAAATATCTCTATTTTCTTGAATATTGTTCAGAAGAAAATGAAAATTTCCAAGATTAGAACTAATTCTTATGAGCTTCATAGAAAAATTAGGAATTGGTTCATTCTGAAAGCACCATGGGATGAAAGAGTTTGTCATATGTGAGATCATAAGAGGGTTGAAGATGAAAAACACTTTACCTTATATTTTCCATATTATAATCACATTTGGTCTAATTTTCAAAATATTTTTCACACCACCAACCTTCTTGACCTTTTAACTTCATGAAACTATAGTGATTTGTGAGCATTTCTCTCACTTACATTTTAGCATAGAAATAAAATGTTGAATAATTCTAATTATTGTCTTACCTTCTTAAGATCTGGTAGAACATATAAGTCTTAGTGACTATTAATCATCATTGTAATATATTAGCGAATAAGATTGACCTTCTATTCTTGAGAGTTAGAGTTTATTGTATATATCATTCTCAAAATAAATGAAGTTATTGAGGAATTTTCCCAATTTATTAATGATGTTGATGATCATGATTAATATTCACTGATATCTATATAGAGATTAATAGGAATTAATATTTTATTTCTATGCTTGAAGCATGATGTATTCCGAAATCACCATAATTTGGCTTATGAATATGAAAAATCTAAGATAAAGTATTTTTCATCTTCCACCCTTTTACTATTACAAATATTACATGGTGTTTAGTGAATTGACCAACTCTTAGTTACACTATGAATCTCATGAGAGTTAGTTCTATTCTTATCGGTGCTTCTTTTACTCTTAACGCTAATTAGAACAAAGAGGTAGCTTTTATTTTCAAGATTGAGGTTCATCACCTCATTATAATATCTTCAATTTCGTTTTCCCTCTAATTCCTTATATCCCTATAGTTTTCCTCAAAGTTTGAAATAATAATATTTATGATTTTATCATTACTCTATAAAATGATGTCCTCCCTTATCAGCTAATGGTCTAGCTAAGACTCGGCATCCTTATGCCATCCTTGCTTGAGCTAAAGATGGAGTTTTGGCTAGAGGTAGAAGCAACCATTGGAAACCTCTTGGCTTCCATGTTGTATAACTTCTTCTTATACATAAGGTACCTATTCATAGACATACTTTCAATGGGCAAAATAATTACTTCAATCTAGATGATAAGGTAATGACCCCTTTTAAAGATAGGCACAATGAGGCTTTGCATCAAACCCTAGGAAATCCTTTCTTTAGTGCCAAACTAAAGAGCTTGTTGATGTGAAGAATGAGCCTCCAATTTTAAATTTTCAATTTGGTACCCTTCAATTTTCTTTAAGTTTCACATTAGTGAACTACTTCACCATACACTTATCTTCCAAAAAAAATATATCATCAAATAAAAAATATCAAAATAGTGTCTATAATATTAGTCTATTCCTTATATATATAGATATATTCCAATTTAGATAAATAAATATATAACTATTATATATTATATATATATATATATAATAAAATTATTTGAAAGTAAAATACAATTTTCTTCCCTAATTTATAAATTCAAATTAAAATCCAAAAATTTTAATTTTTTTGAAATAAAATAAATAATATAATTAAGCAAATGATGAAATGGTAGATATCAAGGATTGATTTTCCTAAAGGAATGGATTTCGGATGAATTTCTTCCACAAAAGGCATAACGACGGATTAGGTGCCCATATCCTAAAATGGTAAGCTACACCCACCTCTGATAAATAGGGCCTCTACTCTGCTACACATTTGAAAACATGAAGAATGTTTCATCCTAAACCAAGTTCCTTGGATGGTGGAAAGTCTCATTTCTAATGTTAGGTGTAGTGTGATCAAAACTCTCATTTCTAGAAATTAAGTATATAATTAAATAATTTGAAAGTATCTTTTCCATATTTGTTATAATTTAACTTTTATTTATTTTTATTATAGCGTTACAAATTTAAATTATTGAATTTTAAAATTTGAAAATTTATATAAGGTTAATTCTATTTTATTATAAAATATATTTTAATAACAATGAATTACAATCTTACTAAAACTAAAATCATTTATTTAATAAAAAGCAAATATCAAAAATATATTACTATCTAATTAAAAAATAATTATAATATATATATTATATATATATATATATATAAAACACTACATTTTTAGGTTATGGATTCAAAAGCGTCCAAAGTGATCCTATCAACACCACATTCTCATCAATTCAAAAAGTCTGATATATGGATATAAGTAAACATAATTGTGATCACCATTACTTATCGTCTATGATCTATGGATTTTTGGAGTTTATAAATCGACTCAAGAAAACATAATTGTGACCACCGTTACATTTCGTTACATTTCGTCCACAGACCATTTTTCATGTTTGCTCATTTATAGTCGCGATGCAGGATGGAGTGTTTTATTTAACACAACGTTGTCTTTCAACTAAAGATTCCATAATCTGCAACAATTAAGTTTTTGTATTTAACAAAAAAAAAAACCTTTCCAAATGTTCAAAGAACAAGTGTTTCTTCTATTCTCTTCCTCCATTCCAATCAACAAGAAAGACAAATTTATAATAACCCACTAAACAACATATCTCTTTTATTTTTTTCATCGGATATATATTTATTTTGTTTTCCTCTTCCTTTTTATTAAATTAAAAATATGAAATATATTGTAGGTCAATTTATCAAATCAACCAGAAAAACAAACCTATCATAACTCAAACAAACAACAAATATTTATTTTCCATCCAAATCAATAAATATTTATTTTATCTTTCTCTCCCTTCGAAATTAATTGAAAATTGTTTAACATATAGTAAATCCAATTTGTCAAATCAATTAAAAAGAGTAAAAACAAAAAATGTTGAAAGCATATAATAATTCAATTTGTCAAGAGACAAATCTATCCTAACTTAGTTTGTCTGTCATAGATTTTGAGCCTTTAAACTATTCCCCTATTTCCTTAAAAATATATATATATATATTTAACCAAACAAAATCAAATCTATGATATCTCTAATCACATTAATTGTTTTGTGTGTGTTCACAAATATATTATTTTCTATGTTTTTAACATTAAACCGCTTTTGCCCATGAAAGCATGTATGCTCAGTATTTACAAATATATTATTCTCATGATTTCAACGCTGTAAAAGGAATAGGTATGGAGATGCCCATGAATTTTAATTACACAATAAACCATTGAGAAGAGAAGTGAACAAATATATACAACTCTCTGACTGAACCTTTTCAAGCTCCATTCCTGACACCTTTACTCTCTGCAATGTTGCTACATAATCACACTGCTTATTTCTGTTATATTTCTCTGACTTCTGTAATCACATCTCTGAACGGAATGATGGTTCTCTGCATCACCGTAAATACAATAATCGAAATTTCAAAATCTTAAAAAAAGAACTTCGAAATCTTCTCATAGAGATTATATAAAACTTCGTACACAGAAATGCAGGGCTGCAGCCGATATTGCTGCCAAGCTTTGATGAGAATTGAATGCTTTTTGCTAGGCTAATCGAACTTTTAAGATAATCATATTCCTGCCGGGAGATTAATGGAGGATATGGCTTCCGTTCACAGGAATGGCAGTTGTGTCATTTTGATTGAAGTAATGTTACTGTACGATTCTCTGTGTTGCCAAGTAATGGTACTGTACGATTCTCTGAGTTTCTATAAGAAATAAGAAAGTTTCCATGTGAATTTATTGTTAATAATTTAAAAGTCTCTTGGAATTTGTAGATTTTTTTAATTAAAATGGGATATAAAAAAAATAAAAAAATTGTACACATATAATTATTTTTCACATTTTTTGTTCACAAATATGATACATATATATAGTTGGATTGAGTTCCAACTTGTAACATTAGAGATAGGAGTTGAGAAGATCTATCCACAACTTACTAATCTCAAGCACACTACAAATTCAGCATGGAAGCATTATCTTCCAAGTGCCTCTGTTAACGCTTACATGCAACATATTCTTCATTCTAAGTAGTATCCTATTTCTTTCCAATTCGCGAAGTTGCGCCTTCCCTTGTTGAATGGCTTCATGAATTCCTTCATACTCTTCTTCGCATGGTCTTACCAGTTTTTCAGTTCAGACTCTCGGCACTGTTTTCTTTACCACCATTACTACATCCATGACCTCCTTTAGAGGTGGTTTAGGGACCTTAGTTCTTATCCCATTCTGTAGCCTCAGACTCGACTTCATGGCCAAGTTATTGCATAGCATTGTATATGCCCATCTAACGAGTGGGATGCACAGGCTACCTTTTTTACATTGTATCCATTGACCCTTATTTGTGACTTCACGTACCTTGTCAAACGCCTTCCCCCCTCACACCTAGTAGTGCGATACTTTTCTTTCGCCAATGCATCTTGTTTGGGTTTGCAATTGTAATACTGCTACACCCCAGAACAGTGCATTTTGTATATGGTTGTACCCATCAGCAAAGGTGTGCTTTCAACTTGTTCTATCCTTCTCCACTGATCCACCTTAGTTGGGGTATTTCAAACTATAAGCACATTCGTCTTCTATCTTTGCGCCAATTTCCAATATTCTTCTGACATATATGCCCCCCTCATGCGGGTGTCACGCACAACACCCATTTGAGCAAACCACCCTGCGACATATTTGGTACGGTACCTTCAAATTTGTTTGAGGATTCATCCAGTTCTATTACCACTTCATTTGTTAACATTTCCCTTGCTTTGGTCGTCATGCACCATATTGATCAAATCATCAGGTTGAAATTGAGCATTGTTACTTCGTGCAACTGGTTATGCCAGCGTTCTATTTCTTCATCTCAATCTGAAATACAGGAACTGCCATGCTCCCATGAGATTCTCCCATCTTCAGTTAGGTTCACCTGATCCTTGTCTTGCATCATTATTTGGTAAATGTAATCCAACTCATCATCATTGTCATCCTCTCTCACAGGTTCAGTGTAGCACGCTCCTTCGGCTGGATGTAGCGAACTATTACGCATAGGGCATTTTTCTTGAAACTCATTTTCCGCTTCTTCAGGGTGATGACTCCATTCACATCCATGGCCCAGTCTATCCCTAAGAACATGAGCTGAGGGCTACTGTGATCCACAATATCTATTACCTCAAAGTCCATCTGCGTGCTCACATCTTCGATATCCATTGTTACCCCTTGCAATCTTCCCATGCACACGATCTTTTTTTGGTTCATCATCCGTAATTGTATAGGAGACCACTGTAACGTGGTCTGGCCCATGTGTTCCCATGTCTTCTTTGGTAACACATTCACATCTGATCCTAGTTCTAGGATTACCTAATCCATCTCATATTCGCCAATTTGCACCGACAACTGCATTTCCTTCCGAGTGCACAAAGCATGCTTCCCCATTTTTTGAAGTACACATGGTTCCCCTGATCCTGTGCACCTAGTGATTAGGTCTTGTAGTCCTCTATCTACCTTATTGTCGTGTAGAAACTTCATGTACGTCTCTGAAAAGGTAGTAAGCATAGAGGGATCTAGTCCTATCTCTTGTTGATCCTACTACCTGAAGTAGAGGCCTTTGCAAATCTCTTCTTAGCTTCCATAAACATTTCCTTTGTTCGTTCCAAGTCAAATTCAAGTTCCTTTATAGGAGCCTTGCGAACCCAGGTATCTTCCTCAAGTTGGTTCCCTTTATCTTCCCCTATGGTTGCACCACTTCTGAGCATCATGTTCATGTTGGGGTCTTCTTCATGTGGTTTGGACCTCATTTGGATATTTTGAGTTGGAGTAACCTATACTACCCCTTTTTTGCACATTTGTGTGATCAACATCAGAAAATCTACCATTTCGTTATCAAACTGCTCATAATAAAGATAATACATTCATGTTGGGTTTGCATAATCGCGAGCATAGTGCCCAGGTCGTCAGCAATTGTAATAGATTAGCTATTCACGGCCCCTTCTAAGCCCCATTCCTCCTCGTCCTCTACCTCGCCCTTGAAATCCACCCCACACTATTGTTGCGGCTAGATTGAAGCCTCACGTTTTTGTTTTCATTCAATAAGCTAGGGTCTTATCTGTCATTAGCTCATTGCTCCGACATGTCCACTCATCGTGGCCCATTGATCTACAAAAATTACAATACAGTTGTTGTGGAGTCTATGTGTACTTCTACAACAGGTGACAGTTGTCCGTCATGTGCTTTCCTCCCATTTGATAGATCTTGCACAAAAGCGTACGTGCCACACTTGGGCCCACCTGCACCTCTGGGCTCATCAACATTGGTCCCCCTCCCACCAAATAACTCGTAAATACTAGACAATGATCCTTTTCATGACCATGTCCTTTACATTTTATGCATCACACTTCTTGCTTCTGGCTGGGGTGCCCTATCCTACTTCAAAATCTACATCTCCAAGCATAGGTTTTCTAGTTTTTCATGGATTTGTTGGACTGCCAACGCTGGATCTTGTATCGTTGTTTCATGCAACCTCATCACCATTTCAGAAGCTTCAACCTAGGTTGAGAGCTTCTGTTGTGATAGTTCCGTCCTCAAGTGTGGTGTCAAAGACGCCACAAACCACGCCCAGTGCTATGCATCGGGTAGTGTCATATTAGCCTCGCGGATCATACTTTTAAGCTTCGGATCTAGATCCTAAGGGGTCTCACTTAGAAGCATCATGATCTCCATGAATTCGACGATCGACCGTGTGTTCAATTTCAGCCAGCTAAATTCTCTGTTCAACGCACTCTAGATTTCACCTATTCCAACATTCAGGTGATCATTCAGGTGCTTGATATACCATGTCAACACACGATCCTACAGGGAACTTACCAATTTGGCCTTCTTAATGTTATCATCCATAACCCCGTGTTCTTCCCACACTACTCTTACTACAAACCAAAACTGATCTAGATCTTCGTTCCCTACTCCTCTGAATATAAGCATCTTGATCATGCTTGCCATGCTAAACGGTTGGTTTGATAGAGACGGTGTGGGCGAAGATGGAGATGAAGGAGGTGACACAAGTGGTGGTCTTAGCGGGGATGATAACTATGGAACGCATTGCCTTATCAAACAGACCACACTCCTAGGAGAAACCCAAGCATGCTCTTCCTCGCCCGCTCGTGGAGGTGAAATCAAAGGATTGTTTCCTAACCCTTTGATACCCTTGTAGACGCTTTCGCTCTATGTTTTTCCACTCATTAATGTATTCTCATCATCTGTTTTTCACATATCAACATCTTAATCCAAGTATTCAAAGATTTAATGTACTTACCTCGTGGCCCCTGTTACACAAAATATTGTCACCATGACTTTCTACAATTTGTGTGAGTCCATAAACACTCATACATACCTCCTTTGCAAGTCTTAAGCCTCAGCTCTTCATGTCAAGCCTTGAAAATGGGAGAAAGACCTTAAAAATATCTCAAATCCTGGTTTCGCACTTTCTCCTAGTATTGCCTACGGTGCCGCACCCAATGGTCATGTTTCCTGCAACCTGAGCGCTTTGTCTATTGAGTAAGGATGTTGAACCCTGTAAAAGTAAAAAGGCATTGAGTTCATTCTTCAAAAAAAAATCATTTTTTTCTTGGGGTCACTTTAGGACACTTCTAGAGGGGATATTGCGCTGGGCAAGTCGCTTCCCTTCGGTCATCCATTCCATAACTTAAGGGAGCTAATCCTTGATGATGAGGTGACTTATCCCATTGAAGAGGGAACTTATCCCTTCAATGGTGGACCTGCAACTTCCTCCATTTGCACTATAAATTCAGGCATTGGGCTGGTTGTAGGGGAGGTTGAAAGCTGAAGATTCTTGAGGGTAAATGCTGCTAGAAATTAGGATTCCTTTTTGAGCTTGTGAGAGGAGAGATCACATACCTTTCATGTCATTTGGGAAGTGAGTGAGGCTTGTCAAAGTAGAGGAGACTCCTGCTGGACCCTGGAAAGAACTTATGCAACATCAAATGCAATACCCACCCTTTAATCCAATGCAATTTCCACCTATGCAGCAACCAAATCCTCCTTTTACCAACCCTACTATGTGGAATCCTTGGACTCTTCAACAACCTTATTTCTATCAATGGAATCCAAATTGGACAACCCATCAGATTCCATTTCCTTAACACCAACAATCTCTTTCCTTACCATCTAATGCTCTGCATAATATCCAGTCAATCAGACCCCAACTGCCTGTGCAACCTAACCCCAACCCAAACAATAATAAAGCTCTACAGGTAATTGATATTCAAATTCAACCTGTCTCTCTTATGCAATGTAATGACATCCATTTACGTTCTGGGAGGATAGTTGAACCCATCATTGATGACATTACTGACTCTGAAAAAGAGGAAACTAGAAAGGAAAAGTCATCTAACAACAATGCTGAAACAGTTGAATCGTCTTCTAACAACACTACCCAAACAGTAGAGCTACCCTTTTCAGAATGACTGGCTCTTACTAAAACATTTGGGCCACCTTCTTTTAACCTTTGAGGAGAACTGTAGAATTTATATGTCAAAATTCCGTTATTGCAAGCACTACGAGATGTTCCTATTTATGCTAGAACTGTTAGGGATATCTATATTAAAAAGTCTAGAAGAAAAGCTAAGGAACCCCTCACAGTTCATGTGATGGGAGAACTTACTGCTTTGATAACAGAAAAAGACCCTCCCATGAAATATGGTGACCTTGGTCACCCTACAGCAATAGTTCAGGTTGGTAAAATCTTTGTCTCTAAAATTCCAGTAGATCTAGGTGCTGCAATAAACATTATGACACTCGAAACAACACAATTACTATAGCTGAAACTTTTAATTAGGGAAACTCCAACCATCCTACAGCTGGCTAACCGCTCTACAATTAAAACCGAAGGAGTCACTGAAGACCTGGTAATTTCCGTAGAATATTGGAATTACCCAGCCGACTTTGTGGTGTTACAAACTAAAACAAAATTGGGGGGTCATCCACTGATTCTAGGAAGACCTTGGCTGGCTACAGCAGATGCTTTCATCAGCTGTAGGTCTGGATCAATGACAATATCTAATGGGCAAGAAACTAAATAGTTGACTCTTTATCCTCATGCCACACCCATGATTAATAATGACAATTTAGTATGGTTAGATTATGAGGATGAGGAAACCCAACCTTTTTTCACTGTTGGACAAGCTTTAACTTTCAAAGACTCAACCGAAGATGAATTAATGAACAAATTCATTTCTGAACCTTCTTCGATCAGTCCAGAAATAAACAATCACTTCACTGCAATCTTGGAATCTGAATCCCAGCACAACCTTGAAATTAAAAATCTACCTCAGACATTAGCTGGCAGCCCCTCCAAAAGTATAATAGTACAAATCTAGCCAGGTAAAACGTTAAATATAAATCCTAATCTAACAAATGATCAAAAACAACAGTTAATGAAGCTACTTCGTGAAAATAAAGGCATTCGCATGGGATTATATAGACATGAAGGGGATTTCTCCTGAACTATGCACTCACCGCATTTATATTAAAGAAGGATCCCTCCCAGTTTGTCAACCCCAACGACGAATGAATCCCAATTTAAGGGAAATAGTAAAAGAAGAACTCCAAAAATTGTTGAATGCAGGATTTATATACCCCATATCTGATAGTGAATGGGTTTTTCCACTAGTAATTGTACCCAAGAAAACTGGGAAATGACGAGTATGTGTGGACTATAGAGCCCTAAATAAGGCCACCCAGAAAGACCATTTCCCTTTACCATTCATTGATCAGGTATTAGATAACTTAGTAGGTAAGAAATTCTTTTCCTTTTTGGATGGATTTAGTAGATATAATCAGATAAAGATTGCACCCCAGGATTAGGACAAAACCACTTTTACTAGCCCTTGGGGGACCTTTGCCTATAGGGTTCTTCCATTTGGGCTATGTAATGCCCCAGCAACATTTCAAAGAGCGGTGATAGGGATATTTTCAGATATGATAAATGATTCCTTAGAAATATTCATGGACGAGTTTACTTCTTATGGCACAACCTTTGAGGATGCCCTACAGAACCTTGAAAAAGTACTTAAGAGATGTATTGAAGCACATCTTGCCTTAAGTACTGAAAAATTACATATGATGATGAATAAAGGTATTGTATTGGGTCACTCCATTTCATTTTTAGGAATTCAAGTCGATCCAGCTAAACTACAGGTAATTTTGACCCTCCTTATCCCCAAAACCCAAACCGATGTGAGAAGTTTCTTAGGACATGCCAGGTATTATAGAAGATTTATCAAGAAATTTTCTAAAATAGCTTCTCCTTTGTTTGTGTTACTAATGAAAATGCTGAATTTAAGTGGACTGATGATTGTGAAAAAGCATTCGATGAACTAAAACATCAGTTGTCCACTGCTCCCATTTTGAGAGGACCTGATTGGGCATTCCCCTTTCATATATCCTCTGATGCCTCAAACACTGCCATTGGAGTTGTCCTGGGACAGGAAGAAAATAGTGTTCCCTATGCCATTTATTTTATTAGCACAAACATGACTCCCGCAGAACGTAATTATACAGCTACTGAGAAAGAGTTCCTAGCAGTTATTTATGCTATCAATAAATTTCGGCATTACAATACTGGTTATACTACTTTTTTGCATACTGACCACTCGGCCATTAAATACTTAATGAACAACTCAGTTACAAATGATCGAGCCACTAGATGGTTACTGTTGTTACAAGAATTTGATATCACAATTGTAGATCGACCAGGAAAAGAAAATGTAGTTGCTGATTTCCTTTCTTGGTTAAAAACTAATGAAAATATTCCACTAGATGATTCTTTTCCCGATGAGTATTTATTTGCAGTATCTTCTCACTCACCTTGGTATGTAGACATTACCGACTACTTAGTTGCAGGACAATTACCATCACACCTATCACATAGAGAAAAAACAAAAATTATTCAGCAGAGCGCTAGGTACAACTCGATAAGTGGCTGTCTGTTTCACACAGGACTCGATCAGGAGATCCGGAGATGCATTGGCAAAGATCAAATTTATGATGTATTGAAAGCTTGCCACGATGGCCCTTGTGG